>VZRU01002868.1:715555-731972 GCA_013398155.1 Pedionomus torquatus | reverse complement strand
CCCTCCCTCTTGGTTTTCTTTTGGGTAGGGTTGGTTGTCGTCCCCCCCTTGTTTTTTTTTTTTTTTTTTTTTCCCCACCTCTCCTTTCAAACACTACCTTTTAGATCACCTAGACTATTCCTTTCTATCTGCATTTTGAGGGGCATGGGACAGGACTTCATGTTTCTTTAGAACTTTGCCAAACATGAAGACAAGTTCCAGTTCCAAACAAAAAAAGACTTCTGTAAAAAAAGGAAAATTAGTTCTGTAACTGAAATTGAAATCTTGAAGTCACATTAAGTAGTAACATAGCATAGAAAAACTCAGGAAAACCACAATAAAGAAGATGACTGAGCAAGTTATAGTTTTTCATCTCCCTTGCAAGGTAAGTGCCACAAGGAAGGACATTTTATGCTGAGACACAACACAGAAGAGATTACTAGAATGCCAAGCAGAGGACCAAGAAGGTTCCCACAATGATTCAAGAGTCTTTATTAAGAGCTTGAAAAACTCCTAGAAAAGCCTGAGGACACTCGGACACAATAAAACTGAAATACTATCCATAGACAGGTCAGGTTAAGATGGTTGTTAGGATAGCATTAAACAGGTCTTTGAAGAGTTAGAAGCTAAGTTTTGTTCCTGTAAGCAATCTAGAATAGTAGTTACTGATACCTCGAATGAGGAGACCAACAGAATCACGTGGCCAACAATCCTGTCCACTCCAACTAAGTGCATTGCACAGAATGTTCTGTTGTTGAATGTCTCTTACAAAGGTAAAGGAAATCTTCTCCATCAAATCCAGCAAACTCACTGTGACAAATATCCTATACAATGTGGGGGAGGTATAGATACCAGAAGTCTTCCAGCCCACAACAATTCATCATACTTCTTCCAGTTGTTCACTTTTGGTTTCTACTTTTTAGTTGGGCTGGGGAAAACCAAGCTGAGTGGTCCTCCCAGTACATTCAAAGTTATTCACAAAAAAGAACCTACGATGACAGAAGAGCTAAAAACAGGTACTAGATCACAGGTGTGCTGCAGAAGACAGCAATTAAACATGCTCTCCCCCGTTCTACTAAATATAATAGAACCACAGTCAGTGGTGATACTGTGACTCTAGATTTTATGGCTTCATAGACCTCAAAATGAGATGCATTAGAACAAAATATCCTAGCAACTAAGGTTGATAGCCTGAGCATGACAGCAGGTAGACTAAAAATCAGATCCTAGGGTATGTCCCCAAATGTCAACATGATCTTGTAAAACAAATCCATTCTAGACCTAAGGAATAAAGTGGTAGAGTCAACAGGGCCACATGAAGACCTCAAAAGGACACAGCAGCTTTCTGCAAAAGTGTTTTAAGTGTTTTGTCCCTTCTGTTCCCCTAGGTCTCAGAATCACAGATACGCCCCTCTTCTACCAACACACATTCAGCACAAGAGTCAGAGGAACAAAGCACCAGAAGCAAGGCAGTGCAACTGAGAAAGCAGAAGAAAAAAAAATAATCAAGGACAGCAAAAAAAAATAAATAATCATATACCCTTTTGATGATAACTGAACAAAAATTGTGCTGAATAATTTGTACAGCCAAGAAACTATAGTTGGAACAATGTAATCAACTTCTGAGCAAACACTATCTCCACACACTTAGAAGGGAGAAGGGCACATCTATGCATGAGAGGAAGAAAGAGAGGGAAGTTTCTTGTCTGCAGGAAGTAGGTCTGCTTCAACAGCATTAGCTTATAGTGTACAAATACAGAAGGAAAGTTTAAAAAGTGCACTTGATTCCCTGCTGCACTTACATAACGAATGCATTTTATACCTCCAACGCATGGCCCTTACTGAGGAACAACAAAGCAGCATGCCCTGCTATGCCAAACACTGACACATCCTGTCTTGAAAGTTGGCCATTTATATCCTACACTTCTAGTAGTCTATTACAGAAACAGAACAGCTCCTGGCAGAGGGAGAGAGCATCTTCACTAGAAAACCTGCTTTTTGTCTTCTCCAAAAGAACATCATAACAGCATACTTACTCAAGATAAAGTCATCTGACAACAAACCTCATTGATACTCCTCTTACTTAAGCATTCAGTTTAAGTAGTTCTTTGCCAAAGGAGAAACACACAACATCCACTCCGTTATCTTACAGCAAAAAACTCTTAAGAAACAAATGGTGACTGCGACCACCCATTCCTTATAGTTCCTACCAAAGACTCGAAGACATGATGCAACAGTCCTGATGGATTTTGCCACTATAAATAAATTGGTAACAACTCAACCAACTAGAACAGCCTGCTTTATCCTGTAGAATCTGAGGACAGTTTAAGGGTTTTGATTTGAGGCTCTGCCTGGCAACCAAGAGAAGTTTCCATTCAGTTTATTCCTAGATAACCTGTGCCAAAAAAGAAAATAAATAATACACTAAAAGAGATAAAAGAACCTAAGATTATCAATCTGTTTATTTGGACATTTCTATTGGAATGCATTTACTTCCACTGAGCACATTCCACGCACAGAGCTTTAATACAGTGCATGATCAGGAACATCTTTGCTAGAAAAATGTATCTAGTAAGTAAAAAAATACATACGAGAGCTCCGTATTTGTTGTTTTCTTATTGCTGGACCAATATTCAATTTCTTATCCTTATAATTAAGATTTTTAGCCTAGAATTTAAAAAAAAAAAAAGACATTCAGTATGTGCATTTCTACACATATCTAGGCATCTAAAACTAAAATCAGAAGTAAACAACACTTAGTAGGTTCCACGCTACCCTGCTTTTTATCTACAGTGCATCTCCAACCAACTGAAAGCTGTACTAATTCCTTTTCAATCTAGACTTCACAGACAAAATTGATCATTAATAATTTCAATTATTACTTGCTCCTCATGGAGCCTCTTGGCTAACAACTGATGCCTATAATTGTCAGCAAATTTTTTTTTTTCAGTTTTACCCTCCTCATGTATTTACTGCTGTAAGAAATGTTGCACACAGCCTTACAATTTCAAGTATAAAGATTAACTTAACATCATGATCATGAAAAAAATATTGTACAAAAGATGATAGGAACAAGTAAGTCTACAAAAATGGCCACAGTATAAGAGCTGAATGTAAAAAGTCCTCATACTTATTTGGTAGTGCCTTAACACCTCCTGACATCCAGGCTAACCAGACATAAAAGCACACTAAAAGAGATATCCTAGAATGGCTAAGTTGTGACAGAAGAATTCTTTAAGTGCTAGGTCTAGACAAATAAAACTACATTCTCATTCAACTCTTTTGATTGCAACAGAAAGAGAGCCTCAGGCCCATCAGGTAAACAAAAACCTTGACTTTGTCTTTGAAGTGACACCTAACTCACCACTTGTTAATATAATGGAAATGAATAGAGTAAATCAATGTTTTATAAGTTATCAGCACCTATTTATTGCTGACTTNAAAAAAAAAAAAAAAAAAAGAAGAAGAATATTAATTATGGCAAACATACCTACCTAGCCTATTAAATACAGAGCAACTCCTCCAAAACAGACATGCATTTTGGTCAAACAGCTTCCAACACAAAGATGATTCTTATCAATGCAGTATTTCATTGATGTGATCCATCAGAATTTAAGATTTTTTTATACACAACTTTCACACTTAAAAATATCTAATCCACAAGGACTTCTTCAAAGCGTTTAATACAGCATTATGTGAAAAGTTACATATGATGCTACAGAAAGTGCATTAGAAATAGGAAAAACTGTGGTGGGAAAAAAAAAATACTTCAGAAAAACAGGAAGAGGTAGCATTAGTAGTAATAGCACACGACCAGAAACAGGATCCTGGTAAAACTCCTCAACATCTGTTCTTGATACTAACACAATTTAGTACTTTTGAAGATTGTAACACAGACAAAGAAATTTCTGGAGATATGACAAGAAAGTAGGATTAAAAAAATAAATACATTCAGTGCAAAGGATGATCAGAATATAATATAAATGAGAAGAAATTCAAAAGCACAAAATAATTTTTAAAAGTCATTAATTTCATACATAGATTATGAAGGCCTAGAAACTGAGGCTGGCAGATGTTATTGCAAAGGTACTTTCCATCATTTTTAAAACTCGCCGAGAACAGCGGAGATGCCTAAGGACTAGGGGAAAGTCAGTGTCATACCACTCTTCAGAAAGGGCAAGAAGGACAACCCAGGAAACTACAGGCCTGTCAGTGTCATCTCCATCCCTGGAAAGATCATGAACAGCTTGCTCTGGATGTCACCTCTAAGCATGTGATCAAAAAGAAGGTTATTGGGAGTGGTCAACATGAATTCACCAAAGGGAAATCACACCTGACCAATCTGATAGCCTTCTGATGGCACGACTGGCTAGTAGATCAGAGGAGAGCAGTGGACATTGTCAAAAGTCTTGTTGGAGTTGAGGTAGACAATGTCTCCCATAACATCCTCAAAGGTGAACTTAGGAAGTGTGGGTTACATTAGTGAACAGAGGTGCATTGGCTGAATGGCAGAGCTCAGAGGGCTGTGATCAGCAGAGCAGAGTCTAGTTGAAAGCATGTGGTTTCACCGGAGTCTAGTGGTGCTCCCCAGGGGTCAGTGATGGCTCCAGTCTTATTCAAGATATTCATCAACAACCTGGATAAGGCAACACAGCGTATATACACTGAGCAAGACTGATGATGATACAAAACTAGGAAGGGCGGCTGACACACCAGAAGGTCACGCCACCATTCAGAGAAACTTTGACTGGCTAGAAAGTTGAGGGGAGAGGAACATCATGAAATTCAACAAGGACAAGTGTCCTTCACCTAGGGAGGAATAAGCCAATGGCACCAGTACAGATTAGGGGTTGACATACTAGAAAGCAGCTCTGCAGAGAGGGACCTGAGAGAACTGATGTACAAGCTGACCGTGAGCCAGTCATGTGCCCTTGTGGCCAAGAAGGCCAATGGCATCCTCAGGTACATTGAAAAGAGCATGGCCAGCAGGTCAAGGGAGGTTACCCTTGTCCTCTTTCTGTCCTGGTGAGGCCACTATGTCCAGTTCTGGGCTCCTCAGTTCAAGAAAGACAAGAAACTACTACTAAGAGTCCAGCAATGGTCTACAAAGATGATCAGTGGACTGGAGAATCTGTCTTATGAGGAGAGGCTGAGAGACTAATTGGGTCTGTTTAGCTTAGAGAAGACAGAGGGGAACTCAAATATCTAAAGGGCAAGTGTCAAGACGGTGGGGCCAGACTGGTGATGCCCAGTGAGAGGACAAGAGGCAACAGCCACAAACTGGAAGACAGGAAATTCAGTCTGAAAAGCTTTTTCACTTTGAGATGACAGAGCACCAGAACAGGCTGCCCACAGAGGTTGCGGGATCTTCTCTGGAGATATTCAAAACCCATCTGGATGTGTTCCTGTCCCGCCTGCTTTAGGCAAACCTGCTTCAGCAGCGGGGTTAGATTACATCTCCAAAGGTCCCTTCTAACCCCTACCATTCTGTGAAACTAAGATGCTAATTGATCTTAAGATGAGTATGAGATAGAAGTACAATGCAAAGTCGAAAGAGGTGGTAGAGTTGTAGGACATCTAAATTAAAGCACTCTAAGTAGACAAAAAAGTGTTAGTATCATTGAATGAGACACCAGTAAGACTTCAGATGGAGCAGCCTTTCAGTTACGGAGGCTAAAATCCTAAGCCATTTTCACAATGGTACTCTATACTAGCTCACAGAAAAAAAACCCACAACCAAACCAACACAAAAAACCCCAACCTACACCACAGGGGAGGAAAAGTAGTTGACTCAAGTTCTTGTCTGTATATTCTTCTGGCTCCACAATACCGTATTTTTGGAAAACACTCTGAAAGCTTCTTTGAAAGTGTCCCAGCTTTTACTTTGAATTTTAGTACATGAATTCTCAGCATTTTAATCAGCGTTCTATGTGGAGAGAGCCATCCACAACCCTTGGATACTGTTTTCTGGGTTCCCCTCCCCTCTCCCCACCCTCCATCCCATACCTCCACATGTATGAGTACATCCTGACCAACAGATCTCCCCAATACATTCCAAACAGAAGACTGAATGCACATTTATAAGAAACAAACCAAACTGCAGTGCTAATATACATGTCTCAAGGGAGGTTCTACAAGGAGTATCAAGACAATAATGCAGCAAAGACAGAAAGCAAAAATTCTATGATGTAAACAGAACTTCACTGTTCAAGACTTCAAGTGAACCTAATTATTCCTGAACCTAATTATTCCTGAAAAGAATCACATCAGCTCTGACAATCAAAGATGTCAGGAAAGACCGCAGTTATCTTTCCCAACTACTCACAAAATCTTCACAGCAATGGATTTTCTAGTAAAAAAAAAAAAAAAGGAAGCAATTGTGATGGGTAGAGTCTTTATAGTTCTATATATACTGTACGACACATAAAGACTACGAAAGCATAGACTGTATGTGAAAAATCCAAAGCTCTACTATGAACTGGTAACTCTCTTCCCTAGTTTCAGAAGACCTCAGCATAAATCTTGTATCTAAGCCATCTTCTTAACTACATGAGCCAAACTTAAGAGATCTTCCAATCCAAGTCAGCAAACAGAAGAGGACAAGACAACATGAGCTATTTAGTGTCTAATAGGAAATTAAGTATTTCATTTAGGAGAGAATCATAATGGGGTCTATTGCTTACCTCTCGTAAAATCTTCTGTGCATCTTCTTGGGTTTCAAAAGTAACGAAGCCATACCTAAATAAAAATTTCAGAAGCTAAGTATCTGAAGTTCATATTTACATATATCACACATTATTGATTCATATACAGTACAACTGACATCGAAAGGTAAACTAGTAAAAAAACCCCAAAACACTCAGAAACAAAGATTGCTGTAACAACTGTACTCTTAATTTAACATCCTTGCTATAGTCTACTTATTAATGTATTTAAATACATCATCATATATTACTGTTTCTATGCAGTGAATGAGTAGCCCATGTAGGAAGCTATGCAAAATTCTGTCTTTTTCTTGTTATTCGGTGCATGTCTTCAGGTCCTTCATTTCTATTCTACAGAGATTTTGATTTGAAGCTCTGGCTTGTTATGGGTGCCCAAAATAAAACATTTGGCACTTTTTTTTTTTTGTGATTTTTTTNTTTTTTTTTTTTTTTTTTTTTAATGTTTTAAAATACTACTATACTTTGTAACACAGCTCCCACTAACTTCAGCAACAACTGTGAATGCTCTATACTTCCACAAGCACTATCCAGTATATTAAATTTAGTTCTCAAAAAAAGCAAAATTCAGTGCTAATCTTAATTATTCTTGTCATTCTTGACATGACTTGATCTCTACAGTTCTTGTTTAATGCTAGAATTAATTCTTCTCTACTCCACATCACAGTTACGCCTCTTCCACCATACCTCTTCTGTGTAGAAAGCCTGTTTAATTTGTTGCAGCAGTTAGAACTCCTCCAGAACCCCTTGATTAACTCCCAAAGAAATCTAGACCACTGAATGTGGCACTGCCTAAACAAAAGTATCTGATCTTATAATTAAAGTCTGTAACTACAACATATGCATTCAAAAAGTACCTTTCCTAAAATCAACTCTGAGTAACAAATCTTTTAGAAAAAAATCTTTTAGTGATATTGTATGCATGTTTCTGGAGTTCATGGCTCATTTCTCAGTCAGATTTTAGAAAATATCAAGATGACCTCTTGTCATTCCAGCCAGTAGATCAAGTTTTGCAATACAATGTTATTCTTTGCAAGCATTTCTGTGCTTCTTTGAGTACAGAGGTCCAGTAAGTCTCTAACCAGCTATATCTTTAAATCTTAATGGACTTCTCCTGTATTGCCTTTTGCAAACAGATTTGGACACACTTTCAATTCAAAGAGCACTATTTTCCTAGCTTGTGACCTTACTTACACAGACTTTTAATTCTATGTACTATCTACACAATAAGCTAATAGACATAATCAATCACATGAAATTCTAAATTTCTTAAATCACTTGTTAACAGGAAGGAATGAAGCCTGTGCTGAAATTTCTACTGAAATCCCTACTGAAATCCCAGCAACATTGAAAGTAATTAATTACTAACTTATTTACCACAAGACATACATTGGCAATCACAGCTGCACAGAAACTGGATATTCTTGGGTTATTGTACCACAGGGACACACACACTGTAAGTTCGGTATTTCTTAGGATTTAGTAAAAGGGTAAGAGCCTTAGTGACAGACCTGGGACCAGGACCAAATCCAACATGCCATGCAGATGTATACTATATGTTAATACCTGCAGCCCAGTGTGTAAATTGCTGATGCATGTTAGGTGTTGACAGCATTAAAATTATGAGATGCCACCACCACAGCTTACTGTTCAGAAGAGAATTTCTGACCGAAGTGAACTTTACATGTACAAGCTGTCAGGCACATTCCTTCTTGCTACAGCCCTCTTTCCATCCTTCTGTGACAGTACAGTTCCCAACCTTATGTCTTTCACCATCCTTTTGGTTCTAGTGACAGCTTTACTACCCAGACTTAAGTCTTTCTCCTGACTTGCTCTTTCGCATTTCTGTTATTATCACTTCCAGTCTTATGCAATCGTGATTCATTGTCAGATTTCTGTGCTGTCACTCTTCCCCCTACCATGTTCCTGCTCAAAAGAAACCTTAATACAAAATCTTAGTTATTGCCACGTACTCCAGCACAGCCAGGTCTATCTCACCTCTTCCTCCATTCTTAGGCTCCTTTCCATACTGGTTTCCAGTACTAGAAATACACGCTTAATAGCTCAGTTGCCCTTTTTAGGATTATCTACCTAAATTATTATTGTAATAAAAAAAAAACCTGACTATTGATTTTTTTTTCTTAGTTACACATAGCTTCACCTTATATTATAGTAACATGACAATAGAGTTTTACAGTTATACAAGTTAAAGACCTTTATATGAAGATGTTAAAGGGCAAGAGCAGATTTTATGCATACATGGAATAACTGGGAACATCAATGACAAAGTTAATATTCTGAGCTATAAAAATCACAATCAAACTTAGTACAGTAATTCTATTTTCATTTCCCACAACATGCTTGTTCTACTATACTAACCCCTTTGATACTCCAGCTCTGTCATTTACTATCTTCACTTCTTTCACGCTGCCATACTGAGCAAAAAACTTCCTCAGATCATTTTCATCAGTCTAGTACAGTAAATCAAGGTGGGGGAAAGGGAGGAAAGAGAAAAGTTGGTTTGTGTAGTTATTCAATGAATATTTATCTTAAGACTTTTAATGGATATAATTAGGATAGAGCTTGCTACAAAATACTTATAACCCTGGATAAGAAAAGAATGAGCATGTATAAGCCTCACAGCAAGAGAACAGCATCCTTGTCTAATTACTGCTTTTTCATATTCAGCAATAATGCTGGAAAGTCACTAAAATATTAAAATCAATCTTTAGTGAATTTACAGAACAACTGTCCCTTTATAGGCAAGGCCACTGAAGCAGGTTTCCTAGATCTGAACTTTGGTTTCTGCAAATTTTGTACTACACTGCTGTTTACAGTATGAAATATCACTGCAACATTTTCAAACTTCAAAACAGCAGAGTATGTAGACTTCCATAAAGGAAATCCATAGGTCACATAAGGAAAAAATTCCTACTAAAACACTGTGATTTAATGGTCAAATCAATCTAATATACTTGAAAAAGAGGGATCATGGTACATTTAATATAACTCTGCAAATATGTATAGGTATATCACAGGAAATCCCTATTGTAAATTAATTAGGACAAGGTCCTTTTAATGGAGAACATCCTAAATCTACTTGGAGGAAACTGTTTCCTTCTGAGTATGCACAGAGAAAGACAAGTTCCTAATACACAGGCACACCTAAGCTATGTGAACACTCATCTACCTTCCGTGAAACAGTTTACTTTTATAATGTAAACATATATCAAATATGCTGCCCTTATAACCACATTCCAAATGTTTTGGTCTTTTTTTTCTACATGGTCCATAGTTAATACTATACCTACTGCTGGAAGAAGTATGCTTATATGCATGGATCTCTATGATTCAAGTAATTTCTATCATCATCTATACTTCGTTATTTTTAAGGACATATATCAGAAGTACTATTTTACCTTTAAGTGAATTACTTTTATTGTTTTTGAAATTGTACATAGGCAATTTAGTAAATCCTCTCCTGCACAAAGACTTACCTGCCTCATCTAAGTTCAAGAAGCAAAAAGAGCTAAAAGAAACAAAACCTAATTTTTAACAACTTTTGTAACTGGAAAGAATATTAAGTTAAGGCTCTTTAAGAATAATTCTACCCTCCAGACATGTTTTACAAAAATAAGGAATTCAGCTTGCTTGCTACAACCCCTAAGTTCAACAGAGAGCAATAAGGGTAGCAGATTGCTTTGTTTTCCTTGCTAATCCAAGTACTCAGGCATTAAAATATTAGAAAACATTCAGTCACTCTGAAAGTGCAAGAAGAAGAGACACAAGTGCAGCGAACAGGCATGAAATGCTTCAATGTTTTATTAAAGCTCAGTAATTGTGTCAGAGAGAATGCAAATGAAACTACCTGCACTGGTTCTTGAGAAGCTACCCATCATGGAAAGGTTAAAAAAAAATTCTGACTGGAGCCCAGAACCCTCTGTTGAATAGATCATGCATTTTGCCCAAAGAGAAGCATGAAAGCCTCTGTGCATAGGAAAACAGATTGAGCCAAACAACAGATAGCTTATATAAAATAATTCTGCAGCACATGCTAACGTGGTCTCACCTCCTTGAGTAACAAGCACATACAAAGTACAGAAAACTCCTCCTAAGGATTTTCCTTTCCCTTAACATTTTCCCCAATGAACACCAAAGTTCATTAGTTCGCTTAGACACGAATGGCCTATAGATAAGATTTCCCATTTCTGGAAGATTGCTTCTTTTAAACTACAGATGCAGCTCATCTGCTTCACAGAGATGAGAAAGAGAACCTACAACAAAATAGCTGAAGGCTACAATTCACCAAGAAACAGCCGAAGAGTCCTAAAGATTGATCTGTCCCAAAAGAGTCATTCAACATCTCAAGGACATGAAGCATTGCTACACAAGACTATAAACATGGAAAGCCAGAGGTTTATCTGCAAAGCAGAGTACTAAAGGGGAATATGAAGGAAACATCATTCTAAGCTTCACAAAGAAATTTTCAAGTGTGTGGTATCTAGATGCTTGCCAGAAACACTTGTCTTTTCATGCTCCTGACAGGACAAAGGCACTTACCAGATTCTTAAGATAAGCCTTCACCCATATCAAAGATACACCGCATACACCAGTGAAGAAACAGCTCTTCAGACCAGTATGAAAGTGTACCAAACTTCTCTTACAAATTGTTTCTCTAAAGTTAAGGTCCAATGTTACCTCTTACACATAGGAATCACTGCTATGGTGACAGACCAAACGGAAGTACGTGACAAAATGATGAAGGATGCTTGCTGGAAGTAAGTATTTTTTTAAGTGTCCCACTTCTTCAGCTTTTTACCACCACCCCACAGTGTCCCCCATAACAACCCACCACCCCAAAGCTTTTTGCCATAAGACTTCCAATAAAAAAAATAATAAATTCTATATCCCAGGATTTGAACAGAAATTGAAGGCTCTAGTTGAGATCAAGAGTAATGGTAAATGGAAGAGTAGCCAAAATGTCTACAGAAATTTCATGCCTTCTGTTTCCTTTCCCAATGAAATCCATCTTCTTCATATTTATAGGATACAAATACACTTAATTCCTCTGTTGTGGAAATCAAGATTCATAATAGATTTTTACCTATCAGTAACTGAAGCAAAAAGTCAAGACTCCTCAAAATGAACACTAAATATGACAGTTAATAAGAAAATTGATATGCTATGCAGAAAAGTGTTTTAACCTTTGAAATTTCAATTAAGAAAGAATAGAGTCAGGTCTTTTTACAGCTCTAGTAATTTGCTTACTATTAGTGCAAAAAGGTACTGTGCTGCTTTGCTAGAGCCCAACAAATACAACATCTCCTGAATTTTGAACACTTCCATTTGAATTATCTCAGCCAAATAAACTGAAGATCCTGGAATTTTATTTATTTATTTTTTTTATTACGCCAAATAGCCTGAGTGAATTGTCATTCTTCCTCCTCTTCATCTGAGTCAATGCTCAAAAGGTCCTCAGCCTAAGAGGATTAAAGCAGAGAAGATACAGCCGGTGGGAACAAAGAAGCAGCTAAGCACACCAACAACGCTTTGCAAAAGTCAGTGACTTAATTTATTATCTATAGTGGTAAGAAAGCAAAATAAGAGTAGCTGGTATGTAGGTCTGGTGAATATCTTGCTACAAATGTTCAAAGTGATTGAATAATACAAGAATGGTTCAATATTCACTGCTACTTGAGGTTTTTAGGGCATATGCAAAGGCACAAGCATCTTAAGAATTAGGATCAGTGCTGCAAATTGCCCAGAGAAGCTTTAATATTTACTTTAAGACAAACACTTGATTTTAAGAAAAGCACTATGGTAAGTGAGGAGTATGCACACTGTAGCTCCTTCTTTGAATGAGCTGGAAGAAAAGCGCTAGAGGAACTGAAGCTTCTGACATTTGTTCTGTTAACAATCAGTAACATTGTGTTTATGGCTTAGTAAAAGCATTATACATAATAAAAAGTCTTATCACACTTCTCTACCAGAAGTTCTGCTGATTACAAAAGCCACCTGTCCTGGGTTGAGAGGGCCAGGACTAACTTTTCTTCTGATGCTGGGAGAATTGCCCCTTGAGAAGACTCTAGTGTCTGAATTCATGAAAATATTTACTTTATGGTCAGCCAGGCTCTGTGAGATTCAAAGTCTCTGTTTTTGAGCCTTGCCAGGTACAGGGCTGGAGGAGGAGGAGGAGTAAGGCTCGGGCATTTAACCCAAAGTGGCCAACAGGATTATTTCATACCATGAATGTCACATTCAACACAAATTAGAAAAGTTTGCTGCGTAGCTGGCTCTCCCTTGATGGCAGCAATCCAGACAACTCCTTGCCCTGGTGCTGGACCTGAGGCTTTCCCTTCCTCCTGAAGCCATTGCACTCACAGTGTCTGACATCTGCTCTCCACTGCTGGGAGTGCACAGCTTCCTGCTGATATAACTGGCTGAGTCTAATTCTTGTAAATCTTATATCAGTGTAGGGATTAATACTGGTTCTCTAGTATTATTGTTAGTTATTTAATCTTATTCTATTAAATCTATTTACATTTTAACCATCGTGTTTCTTGGCATTCCCCTTTCCTGGGTGGGTAGGGCTCATCAGGTGACAGAATAATTGTCTGCATGACGATAAATTGCTATGGGTTTTCTCAAACCACAATGCCACCATCTTTGAAAACAGAAAATTCAAAAGAAGCAGTACATCAAAAGCTTCTAGCAGCCAGGTATACAGAGTCAACTTTGCAGTACAGTTATGTAAAACAAGGCTTAAACCTCTGTTCTCTACGGTTGATTTGAATGTCATAGTGAAGGGTACTTACCACCCAGACAAACACACATATAGTTGTCTCACTTTTTTCGATTTTTAAAAGATTGTAAAACTAGGAAAAAATTACCTTAAAATAAATTCCTCCTACAAAGATCCGATTTGGAGTGACTGTTCCAAACCTTGGAGTACTGGTCAGATTTAATGGCACAGGTGACACAGCGTTGGGAGGTGAAGATAAAGATTCTGTTTGTGTCTGATTTGTGGTTTGCTGATTGAAAGAAAACATTTTCAAAGACTTTCAATATCTTACACATTATAAGCAATTACTGAAAAAAATTATCAGAAAATTCTCAACAGAAAATACATGTAGAATGGTTTGGAAGGCACAGCAAATGCTGAACAACTGAACTACATATTTATTCAGAATACAGCTTAGCAAAAGAGTTTATTTAATCTTATTCTTATTTAATTTATTTATCTTATTCTTATTTAAAACAAAGCAAAATAGCTTAGTTTTAAGCAATTCAACAAATATACTGTGGTCTGAAGTTTGACTTTTATTTCAATACCTTTCTAAATTAGGTATTTCGGCCTAATTCCCCAGTCTTAGTTTTTCTGTTTGCACTGCACCCCTGCTGCATGAATATCAAGTTATGAATTTTATTTGAAAGATTAATTTATACCTATTTAGAAGTCCCTTAGTTTAAGCCTATACAGAAAGGACCTTTTCAACTCAAGCTGCAATCTCACACAGATCTACAAAACTAAAATTCTGCTCTCTACATCAGCATCTGCTTGATTTTTCAAGTGCAAAGCACCCATACTTCCATCACATAAAATCTACAAGCTCATTACAACTCATGAGAACAGCACTTGAAGACTATTCTCTTGGCCTACAAACACAGTATAGTGCAGCAATCCTAACAAATTCACTCTGCAAAAGAAGAGCCAGATTGCCCCATGGAAAAGAGTGCAGTATGGTAGGAACTTCACGGAAACCACTATTTAGTGAAGTCCGCCTGATGTTTTAACTTCCATCATGCTTACACCTGCAATCTGTGAAACAACACTGACTTCCATTTCATTGGAAATCCTTTTCAGAACAAATACATACTGCCTTACATAGTCAACCCTAACTCTGAATTGACAGTTGTAAAGCAGCCATGTAGTACTGTCAGTAACTTCTCTAATGGGAATTGCAGTAGGGATTTCAAGACCATTTTTGCTCCTGTCTGCCCCTTCTCCCCACAAAAAAAAACCAAAACCCAAAAACCAAACCCAACCAAAAACTAAAGCCAATCCTGGGCTATATAGTGCCCTGACAGTATCACTAAGGAAAGAGTCCGAAGTGAAAGACAAGCAGAACTGCAGGCTGCTGCTAACAAGACTATCAGTAAGCAGACTAACGAAACCTAGAAGTAGGAATCTTGGTGGTATCAGCCTTTAACCTTTTGAGAGGACTGAGAGAAGTATATTTTTTCTTATCATTGTGCAACCTTAAAATTTGTAGTTAAGACTGACAAAACACATGCAGACCAGTTTTAAAAATAAAAAGCTACCGCATCTAGTAGAAAGTTTTTTTCACTTCTTGTGGTATCCGTACCTTCAAGTATCTCCAGGACTAGAGCAAAAAACCAAGTGCTCTTGAACAGTTCTCACAGAATCCCCCTTTCATTTACACTGTTGTTTTACTTCCTGATTTTGCCTCTCTAACTTAATCACAGGACAGTATTTTGTCCACATGGACAGCATTTTCCTATCTCCATCTTTAAGCATTCCTGGACAACACCAAATACTTTATCTTTGGGAGAAGACAAAAAAAATGGAGGTTGACCATTAAGTGGAGTAAGAAATGTGATCAATAACAAAGAAGAATGTCAGGAAAAAGATGGTCTTTTTGTTTGCCCTGCAGGCCCTTCCAGGACTATTTGATATTTCCTTAGCTATCTGAGAACTAGCCCTAGTAATTCTGAGTAATGGCTTATTGCTGTTATTTTGACCTTAAAAGCAGTAAATCTACCTTAGTCCATGTCATTTTAGTTTTAGGGAAGACAAAAATTTACTAAAACATACATGTTTGGGGCTAACAAAAAACCCCTTGTCTCTAACCTGATTTATTCCAGAGAAGGTATGCATTCCTTGTGGGATGCTATCCTAGAGTAGTAGCACCTAACCTGAAAAAAACCCCCGACACTTGCAGGCCAAGAACTATCAGAATCCCTACTGTCCCAAAGGCTTTAGGAGTTACATTTTCTGCAAAGAAGAACTTTTGAAAGATGATGAAACTGTTTTTTTTTTTTTTCTCTCATACCAAATACAATATTCAACTTGTATAATCATCTGGTGATTATGTACAGCACTAGAATATCTGAGTTTAACTATAAAGTAACAATTAACCTAACACCACAGCCAAAATGCAATCCTTATCTCAAAGATCTCAAATTTCATTTTGTCCACATAATTTTTAAAAGTTTAAGTCTCACTAAAAAAAACTACCACAACACCAAAAACACAAATGGAAGAAATGTTGAACTAATCACTTGTGAGTTCCCAATACAGTAAACCCCAATGAAATTTAAACCTTAAAATCTGTATTCTGCTTATTATCTCAACGTTATTTCCTCTCTAATGTCAGTGCAGCAGTAACAGCATTTAAAAAAAAAATCTGTGCTAACAGCATATCATTTGCCTGTTTCTATGTTTTTAAACTCACCTTCTATCTTTTTGTTCCCTCTAAACAGTATAGATATGTATATTCATCATTACTTTTATAGGTTATTAGTGTTTGAAAACTGCTCTTTAGCAGGATTGATAGTTTTAATTTTTATCTTGAACACATCCATGGCCAACCAAGCACTACAAAGGCTTCGTGATTAATCCCACTTTACCCCTTAAAAATCCCCCCCTCATGGTTTGTTTTTTTTTTTTGTTGTGTTTTTTTTTTTTTTTTTTT
>VZRU01002868.1:700172-713317 GCA_013398155.1 Pedionomus torquatus | reverse complement strand
TGCATTAGCCCACCTCTCAAGCCTGTCCAGGTCCCTCTGGATGGCATCCCTTCCCTCCAGCATGTCAAGTGTGCCACCGAGCTTGGTGTCATCGGTGTCACTGACCCTTGAGGGATACCACTTGTCAGCAGCCGCCACTTAGACGTTGAGCCGTTGACCACAACAATTTGAGTGCAGCCGTCCAGCCAGGACCATTATACCAAGGAATGGTATGCAGAGAGGCCCTTGCTGATACTTATTGCTATAACAACCAAGGACAGGTAATTTCATTATTTGCCCTGTTGGAGGGTCAGAAGCAGAAAAGCATAGAGGGGTCACACCTATAGGGAGGAGCAGACAGGACGGGTGACCCAAAACTGACCAACAGATTAGTCCATTCCATCCACATCATGCNGGTGACCCAAAACTGAACCACAGATTAGTCCATTCCATCCACATCATGCTCAGTATAAAAGCTGAGGAATCAAAGTATCAACTCTCTTTCTTTGATGGTTGATGTCTGAGGAGGACCCTGTCTACCTTTGATCCCAATCTGACCGTTCCTTAATCCAGATTGGGAGTCCAGCTCTGTTGGTCACTGAGTCCAGTCTGACTTTTGCTGATGCCTGCTGGTGACATGATCATCATCCTGGGAGCTTGATATGGTTATGTATATACTGTATACTTTTTAAAAAACCCCACTTTTAAAAAAAATATATTTTTATTATTTATTATTTCATGATTTATTTATATTTTCATTAAAGTAGTTTAGGTTTCTTTTAAATTCATAAATTTCTTTAATGTCTTCTCCTCTCTTTTTCTTAGAGGGGAGGGAGGGGCCATCTGTCGTTCTGATTGGCCATAACTTGGACAGGTCATTTAATGCACAGCATTACAACTTGCTCCCCTGTTTGGCAATTTCATCCTGTTTGTGGCTGCACATTGCTCTGAAAATAGCTGCTAAAGAGGTTTGGGAAAAAAGAATGAAGGTTTGGAAAAAATTGTCAAGCTCATAATCAATGTAGTTACAATGTACAGCCTGACAAAAATGCTTGATTTGATGATGGCAAGAGCTGGAATGCAGAAAAATGTGTGCTGGGAGAACCACTCCAGTGGGAAAGCTGCTTTCAAAGTGATTGAACATCAACAGGCTAAGTCACAGCAGCTCAACTCTAAGATAAAAGGTCAGGATCACTATAGGGTTGATTTATCATTGGCTGCTCTCCTGTTTTACTGTGTTTTAGAATAAAACTTCAAGGAAGATGATCTCCATAATCTCTACAATTAAATATATTTCAGTTGAATTCAAATCTTTGTGTCTTGCTTAAGTTTGCTTAATGCAAATTATACCAATCCAACCTAAACCCAACAGCACTTTCCTTTTAAATTACATCATTTAACTCTCACAGAGTATAGGCAGAGCACAGACCTCCAGTCCTTAAAGGACCTTGCAGTGCTCCTTACTTTTCTGATGTTGCTTCAACACCTACCAGCTTTTGCAACATTATTGTTACCACAGGGAATTAAAAAAAAAAAAAAAAACAGCTAGAAGATATTTTCTAATAATTCTGTGCCTGTAATATATAACTCTTAGTAGTGACTTTTTTTAGCTGAGAAAACTATATAGAATCAAAGGCAATTTTAATAGAGGTGATGAGATTTTTAGAAATAGTTGTTTTGCAAGATTACAGAACTCTGTTGAATTGCATTTCTTGATTTTTATGGATATTTATTGGATAAACAAAGCTTATGCTAAGAACAGCATTACATTTTCATGATGAGAAAGGTAGAATGGGCCAAGCCTTTCATGTGCTTCATATCTTGATTTGGGGAATCTGAAGTCAGAACAGCTGAAAGAATACAGAAGCATTCAGAGACATGAAAGAGTATTTTGCATAATTTTAATTGTCATGTCTTCTACATCACACCTTCTCTTCAAGTTAAAAAACCAAAATCTGGAATATTTACATTTAAAATAAGGCAGTTGTGACAAAAGTAGGTCTTTTGCAAATAAATGAGAAAGATTGAGCAATTTTTTATTATGATAATTTAAAAAATGAAAACCTGAAACCCCAACACATCTATAAATTTAACAAGATTACTAGCAGAGCTGCCAAAAATTGTTGCCATGCACACAGAATTTAAATATTACAACAAAGGCTGTTGGGCTTCCCTTGCACTGCGTGGCTGCTTCATTAAAGGAACAGTATCCAGGCTGAGGAAGTCACTCTCAAAGGAAGTCAGGAGTGCGGCTGTTTTTCCTGACTCTGCATGTCAGCAATATACGCAGCATGAAATGATCTCTCCTACTGTTCTCTCCCACAAATTAAAAGGCAGTGCTGGAGTAGGACAAGAGTCTGACTGTATTGGTTCCTGTAGGCTCTTGCCTTTTGTCCTTTTTTATAGCAGCAGAGAAAGTCAGAGGTTAAATGAGGAACGACAAACTTGAAAAAAAGCAAGAGAGAAAAATAGGGAGGAAAAAAATGATTTGGGAGGAGAAAGGAGGAAAAGAATTCTCCAGCCACAAAAGACAAGGATGATTTTATGAGTAATACAGGTCCTGGCAACAGACTGCTATTTCACTGATTGATTCCCTGACCTTGGAAAAGAAATGCTGCATTTTCTGCTTCTATTACTTATCTGTAGATAATAATGCTAGCTGTCCTACCAGCATCTTAAAATCCTTTTGTGGAAATACGAGCCCTGATATATTGTTGTCAGGCAGGGAGAACCAGATTGTACCTGATGAAAGATTACTTACTTCCTGCTCTCAATTTCATAAAAATGTCCCTTAGGACGTTACTAAAAGATTGACTTCTGTCTCTTTGTGTAGACTACAACAGTATTTAAAAAAAATCTGTAATTTATGAAGATGTACAGAGTGATTTGTCTTACAAGCTCGTGAATGGATTCTCTAGACCTTGAGCCTTGACCAGAAGAATTGAAAAGCCAAGAGCTCTTATATATTCAAGGGTTTTGAGGAGGCCTTCCGAGAGAGTTAACAGTGCTTAGAAGCAAATGATGGTCACCTAAGGCATGCCACTGAATAAAAAAAAATATTATGGCCAGTGCTGTGTGAAAAATGTGAAGGAAACAACTTGTTTCTGGAAATTTTTCCATTTATTCAAGCAGGTATGTGTATTTCTCTGATATGACATTTCCATCTTACAGGCCCTTTTCCCATGCCATTCCCTTTCTTGGGTTAGTTGGACACATGTCACTTCCAAGTGAGCCATGACTCCTCACCCCACCCCAATCTCCACCGTTATTTCTGCTCTTTGTCTCCCTTCCTCCTATTTGCCCTAATATTTTAATAATTTACCCAACCTTCCTCTGGTTGCCCTAATACTCTTGCTTGATTCCCCTTGTCTCTGTTGTCCCACTTTCCTCACCATAACAGCTGCACTGGTATTCTCTACCCCTTTAACCCCTGCAGTCATCACAGGGTGGGTACTGGGAGGCTCTGGCAGGGTACTGGGAACTCAGGTTACTAAAGGATTCTATAGTAGTATTGGGAGGGCTCTGAAAAGTACTGGGGGCACTGGGAGAGTATAAAGGAGCTTTAGGGATATTGGGTTCACTGGAGAGGTACTGGGTAGCTCAGGTGTCTGCTAGGAACACTGCAGGGTACTTGGTGTCTCTGTTGGCCTCTGGAGGGTTCTGAGGGCTGGGTACTGGGGGGGGTGACTGGGGTTCCCACACACTTTCCTTTAGCTCCATCAAGCTGAACTGTTCTACCCCTATCTGAGTTCCTCATTTGGATCCTGTTTCAAATTTTGTCCCACTCTCAGCAATGGATGATCTAAAGGAACAGGAGACTTGGAAGGTCAGTACACTGGACTATTCTGCTGATACTATTTTCCCAGAGCAGTAGATTTACTGTGTAACAAAAGCGTCTTCATTCAGTCCATCCTTGCAGAATACTAACATTATTGTGGGTTATTTCTAGCTCAAAATTTATCAGGACAATTTCATATTTGAAGACATAGATTTTAAAGCCTAGTTTAAGCATATATTATTTCTCAAAAGTAATGGTCAGCATTAGACTATTAGAATGAAGTCACTACATATGACTGGCTTGTTTTCTGTCTCACCATGGAGTTCAGAGTATATGAGTTTTATTTACAAACTCATTTGTGTGCATTTTATTTTACATGTCCTCAAGGGGAAAAAACTCACTGGAAATTTCTGCATAAAACTGCCATTGCTAATGGAACTTGTAATGATTAAAACATGGAAGATACCCTTAAAAGTGCCAGATAAGTAATTAAAAATATAGTAGCACCTGTATTTGCTCTTCAGTAAAACTGTAAAGCTTATCAGTACTTTAATAAATGTCCCTAGAATGGAAGAATTATATTACAATCCTGTGTTAAATCTGATGATGTGGTTATTAATAGGAAATACTAACTAGATCAACAGAGAAATCAAATTCCTTTATGTAGTATAAAAATATAATCGTCCAACAAAACACTATAGATACATGTCACAGGGAAATATTAATAGATCATCAGTTAGGTGGGTGAAGAGAAAATTATCAGACTATTTATTTACCTTAGTGTGACAGCCTTGATTGGCTTTTACTCTCATTTTTTCCCTACTATGTTTCTTTTAGTCAAACAAGAATTTAATGCTTATCTTGGCTGTGTTAAATTTTAGTTTTTTAATATTCTTTTGCAGTTGTCTTATTATATTGTATGTGTTTCACTGAACTTTATATAAAATTGTGCAGAAATAAATGAGTTGAAAAGACTATAAGCAGTCGAAGTATTCAGGAAAAAAAATTTGTGCAAGAAAAATAAAATAGCAGTCTTTGCTTGCTCTGGAAGTGTAAAGCTACATGGATATAAGTACAATTTAATAACTCCTATAGGCTTCCATGATGTTAAAGTTCCTTTTACAAGATAAAGAGGTTCTTCCTTTCACAATTCATTTGACTGCCATCAGACAAAATTGCTCTGGGTTCTAATTCCACCTTTTACAACTTGATTCTTCATATGTCAATATGTGTAGGTATAGATTCCACAAAATAAAAAAATAGAAGAAAAATCTCACTGTACATAGGATGTTGCTAATCTATTCCACATACTTGAAGAAATTTTTAAGAGTCACGTTGTAATTTTATATTCTAATATTCTATTTATTCTATTCTATTTTTAATGGTGTTTTAGGTCCAGTGGTCCAAAAGGCCAGGAACTTTTCTTTGTATTGACTTTAGAGATTTGAAGTAGAATGCCATGCATATACAGTGAAAGAGCCAACACATTTTATTGTTGCCCATTACATTTTTTTTAATTTCTTTTCTGTGGTGTGGTAATTTACTCCTTACATGCAGTTTCTTCAGATTCAGACAAGACAGTTGCTTCTGTTTTAGCAGGTACATAGTTTATGGGAGAATACTTGCATACATCCCTATACATTTCAATTGCTTTTTTCTACTATCTGCTACTCAAAACTTATACATGTAAAAGTGAAGAAAAATCATAGTGTAATTGCTACTTCTACTACACTATTCTGAATAGCTGAACATAGCAGTAAAATAATTAACCTTTACTTAATTTTGTCTTGTCTTTCCTGCACTGTATTGTATGGAACTGTGCAGAATGGAATACTTGCCAACCTACCATTTACCTGTCTCCTGTGAATGAAAAACTTTGGCAGTTGCAGACCAAGCCAGCATCAATTCAGGATGGTTAGGAAGATATGAAACATTTCAAGAAGTGTTGTTTTTTCCAGTGTTTTCCTTCCTCCTTTACATGAGTTAAGTACCTACTAGGAGTCAAAAGAGAACTGAAATGGGATAAATGCAGCTGAGTACAGGAAGAAAAGTTTATGCTTGGTCTCATTCTGTGCATTATGCTTTGTTTTACTTTCAGTTGATTTAAATGAATGTGGAATTTGATGGTGAAAAGTACAATTGCGTTTGTAAAATAGTTGCAGAGATGAAAGTACAAGTTCGTACTTTGATGTTATTTTTTAAATACTTGGTTTCTGATATTTATTAATCAATTTTAGAGAAATAAGCCTGGCAAAATTCAATGGGCACCACTTCATCATAATATACTTGTATAATGAAATAGAATATTTTATCTGGAGATCACAAATAGCTATACAAAGAATACCCCTTCCTCTGAAAATTTCTATTATTTTAAAAACATTAGTAGATACTTAAGAACAAGAACTTAAAGACTGGTATTTAAGAAGGACTGTTAATCTTTCCCTACTTGACTTAACACTAAATTTGAGTTGGTTTTATGTAACATGAAGAGATTTTTTCATAATGATGTTTAAGTTAGAATCAAGCTTTATAAGATATGGGGATTTTAATTTTTTTTTCTTTTTTCTTTTGCTAAATTTGCAATTCACTCTTCCTGCATTTTGTAGAATACAATCTCTTCCTCTGGCATTTGTAAGCTCTGTAATAGTTTTACTTTTTGCCTTCCATTCCAGTCAAGGCTTTCAAAGTACTTGGACTGATAGGTAATTTAAATTCAATGTGATTTACTTGTAGGGGCTCTTAGGAAATAATTCAGTGTAAATTTTGGCCCACACTATGTACCCAGTGATTTCCAAAACAAGAGACATACTTCGTTTTCTTTTTTCTGTCCTCAGAATCACAAACATTTGAGTAGTGCTCTGTTCAAGTATGGTTCACTGAGCCTCACTGTGTATAATATCTGCTCATAAAACCCCTCTTGGCATCTTTGGACATCACACTTGTGGAGTATATATGGGAAAAGTCCTGCAGTCTTTTGACAGTAGCACAGCCTGAAGAGTTAACACACTTCAGTTTCTAATCCACCCAAATCTTCCTACTGAGTCTGTACATCTGAGATTAGACACAGAGAGGGTAATTGGTTAGAATTATAGTACTCGTCCAAATCACAGTGTAAATAGGTGTCTAAGTTTTCTCAACACAGATGTATTTTTCCACTCGTATCTGTAAATCTCTACATTTGGAAGTAAAACTGTCCTGGCCTTTTATTTGTAGAATGCTTCACTTTTGCTAATCCTGCTGTGGGAGTTAGTATAGGCTATGCATTTTAACTACGAGTTTATTTAACCCCACTCAGAAAAGATATAGATAAACAATGGTTAACAATGCTTTGAATTTATGCACATTAGTACTCCCACAGTGGCAAATTTCAGGAAAATAAGATTACATAGTTTAGTCATTAGCCTTTCTTTTCCACGTCTTTAGATTACCTTCTAATCTAACATTAAGGAACAAAAAGTTTTACAGTAAAAGACTAAATATATTTCAACTCAAATGGAAAGCATTTTGAATCTTCTCAAAATTCTGTTCAATTAATACCAGTAGAATTTAAGTTATTTTGAGGATTATATTTTGATAATAATTATATAGCAGATTTTTACTTTTTTCCCTTTGAGGTTACTTTTCCCAAGTAACCCCCACCCCAAAATGCCTATGGCATGGATGTCAGGTGCTTGGTAGCAATGCTCCTCCTGTATAGATCTACTCCTATTAGATTATTTGATATTTTTCATTGTCAGGAGCCCCCCCAAAAGAATTCCACATGAGTAGTCTTTTCTCCTGATGGTCAGACTAATGCATATCTCCTCAGTCCAGGCTGCCAGGCTGGCTATGATTAACTTGTTTATGACCATTGCCAGTTGAGCAATGCAGACTCTTTCAGAAAGCTCATGTTAAGAAGAAGGTTGTGTGCTTGATTAACAGGCAGAAGGATAGCCTAAATTCCATGCTATTTAAACTGACCAGATTTTCTCCAAGTCTTAAACTGCAAAGTAAATATGAATATAGCTGTTGCTGACATTGCTAGCAGTTTTCTTCTGAGGTGGCAGCATTAGAGACTGTAACAGTAGCTTTTTAACTGGGATATTACCAGAATGCTTTCTATGCTCAGAAAGAATTCCTGGTTCATGGGTATCTTTAAGCACTAATGCTGCTTCCCCAGCAGCTGCACAGTTCATGGTAATCCAAATGGTCCCAAAAGATTGCATGGAGTGTTCATGGGAACCATGGTGCCACGTACATTTCTAAAACTGAATATAGCCATTGAGCAAGCAAGGGTGTGAAAGGCTGTGACATAGTATGCTGTCATGAAATTCTACATGTTGACAGGTAATTACCAAAGAAAGGGGGAAACAGCATACACCTATTGGATCATACTGTTCACAGCAGTTAACAAATAAGTTCACATAGTCTGAAAAGTAGCAACAACTACAATTAGATTTCTACGCATATGTCACAGCCAAAGAAATACTAAAAGTAATGATCACAGGAGTTAAAAAGAGCTCTTTGAAAATGACATAGAGCACTGGTAAATGTTCTCATTAAGTGGAATTACCACCTACCTTAAACAAGAACCACTATTATTATCATTAGACTTGAATAAAAATTCCTCTGTAAGACTCCTCCAAATCCTCAAGATAATTTCTGTCATAATGTATACAACATGACTTCTCTTCCTCCCCTAAACTTAAGCAACTAGAAACTAAACATGGGAAAGTTGAGAAAGATTCACTAGTTGCACAAATAATAAATTCTATGTTTTTCCTAAATTGTAGCACCACTTCTGGGATTATCTGATGTTGCCCATTTTCAATTACTTTTTAAGTTCATGAACGTCAATCACATATGGCTTATGTTGTGATTCTTTGTTTATGTAAGGGAATTGGATTCTTGTCAAACAGCTACCCTTGAAAATCAGAATAGGAGAAAAAAGTTTACAAAAACAAACCAACATGTGACATCTTAGAAAAACTCTAATGTCACCTTCTTTTACAACTGATGCTAAATTTGAAACACTTCTTTATCAGAGCTGTGCTCTTTCCTGTCTACAAAATTTGGTCCTAATGTTGCTACCTGCTATGCCTCTGAAAAATTTGTTTACAGAATCTCTATATCTCAGATTTTACACCCATGCCAGGCGTTACCTAACCCAGGCTCTATTCAGCAGTTGTGCTGTACCATGGTCAAAGTCAACCAGCAGAGCCATAAGCAACCATGCTCTCTTTCCTGCTTGCAGTGAGCTATTGCTATGCCCAGGCTGAGGGTGAAGGAAATTATGTTGGTTGAACACACAGTGGTAAGAACTGAGTCTGCAGGTGAGGGAGAAAATTGCTAAAGCAAGTCCATGGCAGGAGCAATGAAAGAAGTACCTTCAGTGGTGCCAAAAAATGCCACAACCATTCTGGCAACGGCGCCCAGTAGTATTCTCAGGTCTCCCATGCTGAGTAGTCCATGGCAGCTGATGAGCAAAAGATGGTGGCAGCAATTAGGAGGATCCAGGGAGGGAAAGGAGGGAGGAAAGACACTGAGTGCCAGAACACCTGGCTACAGCTTGGAGGACAAGGAGGTGGGTGACAGTAAAATTTTGTGTCTAGAGGAAGGTGAGAACTGGGATAGAGCTCAAGGTAAGGAAAGCAGTGTCATTCACAGGGATTATCCCATGCAGTGCGAGGAGATGCAGTCCTATAGCATTTTACATGAGTGCAACATTCCCACCAAAGGATATTGAACTGCACCAGGACAACTAACCTTTATTCTGGTGTTTGCTAACTTTTGTGTGGCTCTTTGCAGTGCTAATGATCTTTCAATGTGTGCTGATCTCCATATAAAATCAATACATTCCACTCCAAGGGCTTGGACCTCTGTCTATACAGACAGGAGTGGCTATAAACCAGGATGGCCTAACCAAGGTCCTGATTTTACCCTTTCTCATACTTAATCAGCCTATTTCTTTGGGCAAACAATATTGCGAAAATAAAGAATTATTCCTCAGAGCTAAGAATTGGCAGGAATCTGCCATAACTGCAGTATTTTAATTATTAAAAACAATGGATTAGCCTGAAAATACTATGAAACAGTGAAAAGAATTCATCAGTGACTTCAGCTGGAACAAAACCATCAAGATAGAGGCGTATCACAAAAGTATTTCTTGCCAAGTTAGAGAAGACACAACATTCATACTACGTAGAAAATAAAATAAGATGTACATGTATACTGAGGTTTTTTCAACAAAGTAGGAGTCAAGACAAAACAATTTACAAAAAATTAGGAGACACTGAATCAAGTAGTGTAAGTATTTCTTTAAAAAAAAATTACAAGCTTACACAGTATTTTTTAAATAAAAGATTATGACCTTTTGACTATATTTGCTTTGAATTTGCTTTTTTTCCCAGCCTAAAAACTTAATAATAGTTTTATAAGCAAAATACGACTCAGGGTTGTTTTGCCAAAACCTGAGTGAAGCCAAATAACAAGTACAACTTTGTATAAGTAAAGTATATCATTAATATTTTTTGTTTATATCATATTCATGATATAACAGTGCAGACACAATAACCGCTGAGACTTAAAAAAATCACTACTTTAAGAATTACCTAACAATAAGTTTTCTCATCAATAGCTTTATATGTCTCATCGATTCTAAAATGAATTATCATTTGCTATCCTTGTGAATGCATACTTGAAGAAATTACAACCTGTTTTGCCCAGTCTTGCAAATTAGATGTTCCTGATGCAGGCAAAGTGTCAGTTTTCACACTTCATCAGCCATGGTCAGTTGGTATAGGAGCACCACTTTCAGCTCCCAGCACAACAATAAATTTTAAGAGCTTCCCAAAACACACTATCTACTTGCTTATGTAAGCTGTACTCCTGCACTGCTCCAAGATGACTGTATTTCTCTGTTTTATGATACAAAATGTGCCCACAGTTGTGTGCCTTGAGGATGGGGTAAGTTGAGTATACAAAAACCACCTTAAAATAGACACATCAGCCACTTGCTGACTAATGTGTTCAGGCAAACACAAATAGACTTCTTTATCTATCATCTTGCCTTTCTTTCTTTACCTTTTCTTTCCTTTATAGTTTTGTCTTTTCTTTCTTTGACTGTTCTTGAAATCTGTCCCTATCTCAGGTAACTGTAGACAACACTGCAGTGTCTTTACACAGTGGGCTGCATCAGATCATCTTAAAATTGAATATGGAAACCTGTAAAATACAGTTATCACCAAGCAGTCTTGATTGGTTGGTTTTTTGGGTTTGTTTTTTTTACTTTGTATGCAAGCACTTTTAGTGCAAAGCTTCCTTTTAACTCTTTTTTTTAAATTAGATATAGAAAAGCATCAAAACCATTTGCTCTTTTCCTTTGTAGTTCATGATTCTTCAGAAGCAGATAGATACAGATGCCTCAGAATCATCCAGAGTTGCGTAGTCAGAAATATAGTACTGAAAAACAGTCAACCTTTTCTTCTCATTTGGAGAGAAGTTTAACTAAACCCTCTCTTAGCTGTACCATACATAATTCTAAAACCTCTGCATGTTGTGGACAAAATAAATATACTTTGTTTTTTAGTCCCTGTAGGCTTGATGCGTAAACTTAACTCTGTAATTTTCCTGTAGGCACTATTCAGATACAGACTTCAGCTATCAAAGGTTATAATTGAAGGTGAGAATTAAATTAATTTAAATTTTCAGTCTCAGAAGACAAATGTATTTGACAACAAATATCTCTCTAATTTGGAATGTGTGAGGCATATGCTAGAAAGGATAAAGTTCTTTAATATGTTATATACATCTGTCTGTGCAACATGCTGCAGTTTCTGGTAGATGCAACAGATTCCAGCTATTGAGAGTACTTTGCTGTTCCCAAATAATTAAACTGGTGATTTAAACTTCATACAATTTCACAAAATACATTTAAAAGCTACAACATATTTCTACACAAAGTAATAACTCCCTCTGATAACATCCTGCATAGTAATTATCTTTTTAATTGTCTTTAAATTAGTATTATTTGGTCAGTCAGTGCGATGGTATGTGGATACGTAACAATAAGCTTTTATTAGTTCTTTTTCCCCCCTATTTGTTGCAATGACTTAGTACCACATTCTGTCTCTTGTACAATGCAGGCTGGGGTTGAGTTCTCCAGTTCCTTACCCGTCTTTTATCTCCAGTATTTTTTAAGAAAAAATGTTTTTTCAATGTGAGCTTTTTGTATCATCTTTTAATGTTACTCATTTTGTGGCCTTTCTCACTGAAAAAAAACCCCAAACCCAAACAAACAACAGTTGTATATGTGTGTTATGACATATTTTTTACATGAAATTTAGATGGAAGCTCATGGCATTTAGATTTGTCTCTCAATTAGCATTTCTTTGTGTTGAATGTGATAAATGCCTTGGTAACCTTGACAGAAGTTATGATGTTTTACAGGGAATTATAAGTATTATATATTGTATATATGTGGAGAGAGCAATTTCACATCCTTTAAGTATCAATTATGTCCTGTGGCTATGCATTTGTTAGTAGCTAATGACTGGCTCTTATTGATCATTGATTGCCAACAGGTGCCCAGCATTCATTAGGAAATTACTTTGGAAACAAGAGAGAATTAATTTTCCCATGAAGTTTTATTGCCTTTAAAGCCAATAGATAAGACTATTTAAAATTACAATTCCAGTGACTATCAGTTTGCCCAGCCCTACTCCTGTTTTCATCTTCCTACATCATAGAGTGGTTTAAGTTGGAAGGAAACTTAAAGATCATTTAGTTCCAATCCCCCTGCCATGGGCAGGGACACCTGCCACTAGAGCAGGTTGCTCTTTAAAGCCCATCCAGCCTGGGCATCCACAACTTCTCCGGGCAAGTTGTCCCAGTGTCTCGTGCCCTCATAGTGAAACATTTCTTCCCGATAGCTAATCTAAATCTACCCTCTTCCAGTCTGAAGCCATTACCCCTTGTCCTATCACTACATGCCCTTGTAAGAGGTCCCTCTCCAGCTTTCTTGTAGGCCTCCCTCTTTCTTGGCTGTCTTGCTTACCTTCCTCTTTCCTATGCTTTTACCCTTGCTGTGCTCCCCCTTCACCCCGTCTTTCCTGGGGTCTGCATGCAGATAATCTCAGGATAACTAACCACCGCCTGGAGAACGGCGAAGGCCAGCACCACCCTCGCACTAACCCTTCACGGCAGACCACGACTCTTGGCCTGGCTCCCAGGGGATGACCTTCCCCCTGGCTCCTCTCCTCCGCGCGGGGATGCTGCTGGGCCCGGTTCCGCCCGGGACTCGGTGCCGGGGATCGCTGCGGGAGGCGGGCGCGGGGAATCGGCCGCCGCTCCGCGCCGCCAGGGGGCGGTGTTGGCCCTGCAACGGCGGCCGGGGGGGGGGGGCGCCGGG
>VZRU01002868.1:689612-699866 GCA_013398155.1 Pedionomus torquatus | reverse complement strand
CACACCGGCGCGGCGGCGGCGGCGCTTCCTGCGACGCCTCGCACACGGCGCTTCCCCGCGCGTCCCGGTCCCCCCGCGGCCCCTCCGGCGCTGCCGGCTCCCAGGCCGGCACCCTCAGCTGCGGGGCCGGGCATGGTTCCCCCGGGGAAAGTTGGCTCTGCTGCCGCCGTGCCGTGAGGGGAGCGCCGCGGGACGCCGTCCGTGTGTCCCTCCTTCTGCCCTCCCGGCGCCCCGCAGAGATCGGCAGCGCTCGGCGGGGCGATGGCAGAGGCTGCCGGCGGCAGGGAGCAGCCGGCGGCGGGCCGGGCCCCTCACGACGCTGCTCACCGCGCCGAGGAGGAGCCCGAGCCGGCTTCGCTGGACGCCCCGGCGGCGGGCAGGAGGCGGGAGCGCCGTAGCGGCGTCTCGGCCGTCGGTGCCGCCGAGCGCTTCCCCGGTGGCAGCCTGGTACCGGCGGCAGCCCCAGACCCCGACGTCTGCCTGCTGGAGGCGGCCAAGGCCACCCCGCGGCGGAGCAGCATCATCAAGGTACGGGCGGGAGGTCTCCGCGGCGTCCTGCCGCTGCCGGGCCGGGCGCCCCCCGGTGCTGCCGGGCTCCCGGAGCACCTCCTGGGGAGGCGCGGCCCCTCCCCGAGCGGCTGCGGGAGGGAGGCGGCCTTGAGGGTGCCGGGGAGCGGGGTCCGCAGCCGGTGGGCTGGAAGGTGTCGGGGTGCCGGCCGTGCCCCCTGCGGTCCTCGGCGGGGCAGCTTCCCAGGGAGTTGAAGAAAAGTTTTTGTGGAGCAGCTCGTATCTGTTCGTCTTTAATATTTATGAGGCACCCGGAGGCAGAAGAAGTAGCTTCTACAGCGATGATTTTCTTTGCTCTTGAGGAGCAAAATATGCAGTGTCACAAATTAACAGAAGGCGTGATTGGAGACTGAGTGTAGTACAGATTGCTGGGGAGCAGCACCGCGTGTTTAACAGCCTTTATGTGAAATTAACAGGTCATCTGAAGTCTGTTATAATCTGGTAAAGAAAATGGCTTTAAGATGACGTTTATCTGGATTTTTTTCCCCCCAGTTTATTTTTTTTTTTCAGACTAAACTACGTGGTTTCGAATTAAATGGTATCTCCGTGCAAGCACCTAGGCTAATTTTGCTAGTTTCTGGGGAGATGATGAATGAAGTCTCCCGGCAGACTTAATTTAGCATATGGTCACACGTGGTTCTCTTGTAGTGATTTGCACTTGGAAGGTATTGAGAGAGCAATGGAAGAAGAGACTTCACTTCTGTAAATGTGTGAAGGCACTGGGCAGAGTGCTAGCTCAAGGCAAGAAGCAAAGAACTCAGCTTTGCTCTTACGGCTTAGTATATCCATCCAAAGAAGGAATGGAGAAGCAAACTACTTGCTTTTTGCATTTTAAAGCTTTAATATTCAGAGGAGACTGAGGTAGCTAAGTTTAAAAGAGTCTCGAGGACCCTTTGAAAGTTGCACCTTGAAATATTAACCCCTTAAGTCCAACAACGTGTTGAAATATGGATTTTGTCTTATAAAGGTGTTCACTGAATGTGACAGGAATGCTTCCAATCTGAAGTTACATAAGTGCTTTCCTAAATCGGGACTAAAGTTCTGCAAATGTTCTGGTATGGAAAGGGTGTTTTCTCCTGGGTATCGTGTTAAGGTTTCAAAAATTGAAAATACACAAGTTTGGATTTAAATTAAAGCACATGTCATTGTTTCTACAGACTACACCCGTTCTTTGTGGTAGATAAGTTTTAGTGTCACAAATGGTAGATAAGTTTTAATGATTGGGTAGCATTTTCGCTACAGATGGATATTAAGCAATACTACTGAGATAACAGTCTGTCTTTAAACTGGAGGAAAATTCGTGAGATAAACACCATCTCAGGATGTACCAGCAGAGAGACTTCAGATAGTGATAAGAAACTATTAATGTTGTTATATGAAGAGCTGTTAAGACCTCAGACTGGGGAAATTCAGTTTCCTTTGCTTAGAAGTGGTGCATTCATACAGAAGCAGGTGCAAAGAACGATAACTAGGCTGGGCTGATAAGGTCGATGGAGTGAATGCTGTGTGAGGGGAAATTTGATTTCTAGGACAGCATTACCTTTGGAAGAAAGGACACCTATGCAAAGATCCAGTCTGGAAACTAGAAAGTTATTTCAATCACTGTAAGGGTCTGAAATAGTCTTGTGATAGAAATAGAATGAAAAAATTAATCTTAATTTTAGTTGTTAAACTGATGAATTAAATTAGGTAACACACTTGTGTCTGATAGCAGGTATGTGAACTTGAGAACTTGCAGGCTTTGCATCTCTAAAGCGTACTATTGGGACCCCATACAGAGCATTACATTTATTTCCCACAAGGTTGTCTCAATGGTGTACAAAAGCATTTTGAATCCCAGTTTTACTTTGGCATTATACTAGTGAATGGGAAATACGTTTAACTTGGGGTAGGAATTAAATGTTTGATTTATCTGCATCTTTCAGGAATTTCTGATGTTTCTAGGAAGTTTGTCAGGTGTTAAATGCAAGTTTTAGATGAAATTAAGATACCCCCCCCAATTTATTGTACCTTTTCTGTTTTTTCAGGACTTTAACATGCAGGAGTTTTGTTTAAACATTGTATGCTTTTCAGGGGAATGAATGTTACAGTGTTCTATTTATTTTACTCTAAAATGTCTGTATGTTCATCTAGAATACTATTCTGACTACTAATTTAACTCATGCTTTAAACTGATCTTATGGGCTGAAATTTGGGTTTAAGAAAGTAAAGGAAGTTGTACAGCAAGGGAAAGCTCTTATTCTGCATCAGTTGAATGCTCTTGCCCTTTTTCTATATATCTCCCAATTATTTAAAAGTATACTTTAAGTATGAGTGAGTGGTCTTGCTGAATTAAGCAAAAAGTTAAAATGCTGTAGATTTAGATGATCAAAGTATACTTTTAACAGCGATTTTTCCTCTAAAAGAGCTATCTTTTAGAACTCTGCACGTTTCAAGGGCTGCTTATGAGAGTGTAATTCCAGTGGAAGCCAGACTTGCTTACATTGGAGTGTTTTGGCATCCACAGTGTAACTGCAAAGTATAAAGGACTGAACAGGAACTAGCTTAAAAAAACCTTTCTTGCAGCAAATTACATTTGGCATACAGTGCAAGTAAAATATGAACCTTTCTAGGTAATCTTCAGTGCATTCATGTGCTTTATTTGGCTTCAGAAACAAGAGAACTTATTTATCTAAAAAGAACAAAATGTAGCTGGAATATTTTTATTCCCATTTTGTTTCGCTAATGTTCACAGCTTTGTAGATTGAGGTAAATTTGAAATGGCATTAACAAGAAATAGTTGCAGCTGGTCTCATGCTTTAGAAAATTTCCCTAGTGTGTGTGCATTAGTTGCCAGGCATTTTGGGGTGTTTTTTTTTTTGTTGTTGTTGTTGTTTGGTTGAGTTTTTTTGTTAATGTAAGGAAGTGGTAAATGGTCTTAATGTCAAACTGGAGCAAGAGAGGATTTTTGACACAAGGAGCCTGAAGTCAGCAGAGTATAATGGTTGAGAGACAAAATTAGATAAATGGCAAGAAAGCGTAGAACTGGACTGGTTTTTGAAGAAGCCTAAAGATGGACCATGCATTGACTAAATTATTTGCCAAGGGTTTCCTTTTTTTTTTTCTGGCCAGTCATTTGCAAACAAAAATGTTAATTGCAACCTCTTTTAGGACACAAGATCGGAAGACAGTACTTAAAGAACTGTATTTATTTCTTTAAATGTAATGTTTTGCAAGCCTTCCTGTCTGGGGTTCTAAACAGGGTTGACTGATGTTTTCCTTCTGGCATGTTCCTTCTGACATTGCTATGTACGAGCATTTTCATAAATGGGTAGGAAGGCTGTGTAATTTGTTATGTAATGCCTACTTTTTACCAAAATATTTCACTGGCAGTTCTGACTGGGTTTCTCTCTCTGATTTGTTTGCATATAATACAAACTTTTTGTTTGGGCTTTTTTGTTTTCTTTTTCTTTCTGGATCTCAGTGTCAAGATACTGTAGCAGATAACATGGCTCTGTATTATGTTAGTAACAGCAGTCTGTGCCTATGAAGTGAACTTGAAGTAGAAACTGTAGAGTCAGACTTGAACTTTGGTCACAGTAGAGCTGTAAGATCTTTCACTAAAGTGCAACCCAAGACCATTTGGTGCTGTTTTGTGCATAGATTTTTTTTTTTTTAATTCTTTCTTTAAAAGCTGGTTGAGTTGTCTTTGCCCATCATATACTACTGTTTAATCTCCTTGAAGTTCCTAGGGTTTTGCAGCTGAACTCATTAGCCAAGATAGCCAACTGTCTTGTTTCAAGAAGTTGTATTTATTATAGTGACATTTCTAGGATTTTAAAAAAAATAAACCTATAATAAAAAAGAACAAGGCTTAGTTTTTTTCAGCTTGTGTTCTGAAGTGCGGTGCCAGAATTTAAGTGTTACTTACATGATACATCATACATGATACATCTGTCTATGCAATGTGACTTTAAGACTTTTTTTTTCAGGAGACAGTATCAGGACTGTAATTATTCTCCTGGAACTCTTATTTAGCCTTTTGCTGTGTAAGCCTACATTTAGATGCTTGGTACTTAGTAATCTAAAACTATGACTACATGAGATTCATTAAAGCTGATTATTTAGTTGATAGCCCAATGGTGATTTTTACCACAACTACATTTTGTGGCATACTCATAAATACCATAGAAAGAGAGGAAAGTATATAGGTAGTGAATACATTAAAGAATACAATGGAGCCTAAAAAAGGTATAGAGAAGGGTAAGAATGATGTGCCTAGGCATGGGAAGATTGACACAAAATGAGATTCATCAGATTGGTCTGGAAAAAGGTAACTGAGTGACATTTTAATGTACGTAAATTCCCAAACATTGCAGAGAGAGAAATAGGGAGCTGATATTCACTTTCTTTCACAGAACGTGTGAAGTAAGAGAAAAACCCAGTGATAGTTATACAGCAGCAGGTTTAAAATAAAAGAAAGTATTTTCTGACACAGCACGTGATTAAATCATGCACTTAACAGCCGCAGAATGCTGTGGCAGTCAGAAACATAAATGGATTCAAGCAGGTTCAAAATGACTGGAGGAGAGCTTCACAAAGCACCAAAAGCATCTGGCTTAGAAAGTCCCTAAACTACAAGTGATTAAACACTGGGAAGCTACAGCAGTGGATTGATCACTTTGTATTTTCCTGCTTCTTGTATGTCTCATGCATGTACTGCTGTAGCCAGGATACCAGCTTAAACTGAACTTTATCTAACCCAGTATCTATTTGTTAAGAAAAACTTAAATACAGTGTTAAGAAACATAGAAGACTGTTCTCCGTTATTATTAGTGTAAAAACTTATTAGAAATTAATCTACTCTGTTAATTAGTTATTTGGATATTTTTTTGCCAGCTATATATATAAGAGAAGCATTTTGGATATATTTTTTGGATTGCTTCAGAATAGCTGTTTGTAGTCTTTAAAATATTTTCATAACACTGCACCTATATTCTAATGTTACTGTTTTTTCATAAGCATCTACTCAAGACAGGCTTGAACAGAACCTGTACTGGTTGTGCATTTACTTTTGTCAAATGAGTCATATCCAGTAGTTATTGTCACTGCAGATGGACAGTTTTCCTATGGAATTGTTGGGTTTATCACTAAGCTGCTTTCTCATGGAGGGCAGCAGGCGTTTCAGACTGGAGTTCAACCCCCACCTCTTCCCTGAAATCAAAGCAACATTGGTAGGTCCAGTATAGCTGTCTCTCAGGTGATAACATTGTAGTGAGAAGGATTTAGGTCTTGTGGATTATTTTTTTTTTTGTGTCAAGCTATCAATAATAATTATCTGTAGCAATGCAGACCATAATCCACTGAAGATTTAATTGTATAAAATGGGATTCAGGTGGAGGATTTAGGCATATGGGTTCTGTGAAGCTGCTTGTGCCTTTCAGGGATTTAAGTTTTGCTAGAAAAGCTTCTTAAAGATGTGTTTCTCTTGTGTGGGCTCAGAGTCCCTTAATGCTTGTTGTTGAGCGTTTTAATATATAACTCGTGGCCAAAGTCAATCTTTGAATAATAGGTGAAGGTTTTTTTCCATTCTGTTTCTTGGATTTTTTAATATTTAACTTAGATTTTTTGTTTCTGGTGGTTGAATTTGCCACAAAATACTGTATTTCCAATTTCCATCCATCTCTGCACTCAAGTAAAAAGTTAACTTCTGTTCAAGTAGAGCTTGGAGCCCGGCTAAAAGTCTCTTAAAAATACCTTAATACTGACTTGTGTAAACTTCAGTTAGTACTTTCAAAAAAAGCCCAAACACCAACAACCCACATCCAGGGCAAACTGCTTCTATGAAAGCTTAGGGCAAATTTGTGTGTTATGCTGACTGCTAACTCTGGAGTTGTTTTCTTGTCAATCAGTTCCATATAGTACATAATGTATGTACCACATGCCTAAGGGTGACTTTTTTCAAACTGGTGGGACAATATTCTTTCTGTAGGATAACAGCAAGTCTGTTGATCTGCAAACACAAGTTCTGGCAGGTCTTTTCAGGAAGTTGTTTTATAGGTTTTCAAGGAGAAGAGGTAGGACCTGTTATGGTCAGGAATAGGAGAAGTTGGTGATAATGCTTGATTCTGTTTTTAAAGTATGCTTTGTATACAAAGACTATTATGCAGAAATACAAAAACAACGATTAAAAATAATGTTTTTTTGGAGTAATGGCACTGGTTGGTAGAGCAGTGGCAGGTGAAAGCTTTCTACTGTTCTCCAAATATGTGAAGCTGCTGTTAATGAAAGTAAGTTTTCATATCTGTGCAGAGATGCAAATCCTGTTCCTTATAATACTTTATTCCTTTTGTAGTTGCACTGAGAGCAATTCCATTTGTAACAGAAATGTTTCATTTGAGTTAACGGTATATAATTTTTTTCTGTTCTTCCCCAAAGTATACATGAAAATATAGGCAGCTACTGCAGAAGCAGTAATCTTCTGTGGTGAAACATTTAGCTGATCATGTTTGTAACCATAATCTGCCTATTTTTTTCCTTTCCAAGATGCACATGGTAGTTGTAATTTTTGTCTATACCTTGGTGATTTTTCTAAGAAATGGGGAATGGTGATTCATATAACNAAAATAGGCTGAGGGAGCTGGGGTTGTTCAGCCTGGAGAAGAGGAGGCTCTGGGGACACCTAATCGCAGCCTCTCAGTACCTAAAGGGGGCCCACAGGAAGGCTGGGGAGAGTCTGTTCACAAAGTCCCACAGTAATAAAACGAGGGACAATGGCTTTAAGTTGGAGAAAAGCAGATTTAGATTGGATATTAGAAACAAATTTTTCACTGTGAGGGTTGTGGAGCACTGGAATATGTTGCCCAGGGAGGTGGTTGAGGCCCTTCCCCTGGAGATATTCCAGGTGAGGCTCGACGAGGCCCTGGGCAACCTGGTCTAGTTGGGGGTGTCCCTGCAACTGTGGGGAGGTTGGACTAGATGACCTTTGGAGGTCCCTTCCAGCCTGGATGATTCTACGATTCTATGACTTGGAGTTTTTGACATGCATGACAGTTTGGTTAAAAACAGTCTTTTGCAGAACTAAATACTAAAAAGTTCTGAAGACTGGTATCTTTGTATGTATTGGTGTACAATTGTATTTACAGTCAAAGCCTTGTTCTTAAATGTTTCTGTATCAGAAACATTTTTGGTTTTGAAGCTTACTTATGTATACTATCTTCTGGGGAAATCTTATGTCAGAAATTTCCAGATTTTGTGATTGAGCACCTACCTGAAACATGTTTAAATTACTGAGGTTATTGTAATGACTTCATTTCGTCTTGATTCATGGTTAACACATCTATTAAGCTGAAAGTCTTGGACCATTAAGACTGTTCAGGCTCTAATTTAAATAATAAACTGGAGTCAAACTGATAAAAAAATTCCTGCTCCAGAGCCACTTCAATCAACAAAGTTAGTCTTGGGATTACTTTGGGTGGCACACGTCAGGTAATGTTATTGTGACATACCTATTTAATGATGCATTGAAGTCTAAATGGTAACTGACACTGAAGTATTACTATTTTGCTACTGTACTGAGAGGATTATTAAAAAAATATTCTAGCTGTAAATGTATACAGTGGAGGTTTGATTCTCCTCCTGAGTTGCATGCTCAGGGGAATACTGACATGCTACTCCTTGGATAATACTAGGAAAAACAGCTACAGAAAACATTCCTTCTATTCATACTGATTATCCCCCAGAGGTTCTCCATCCTGCTAGATCTCATCCCTCCTGGTTGACCTATGTCATGCTGTTTTGTTACTTCTTTGAGGGGAAAATATGCTGCCCAGTACCTTGTTCAGGGATTCCTGCTAAGTGAAATTTTGAGTACTGAAAAGTTTGGCATGTATTGATTTACATGAGTGTAAACGACTACGGAAGAAGGAGGGTGGTGGATAATGAGGACTCCAAAATCATCACTTTTCACTGCAAGTTTGTTTTGGTAACTTGGATACAACTTCTAAATGGGCAGTAAGAATCTCTGTTTGATGTCTAGTTAATATGAAACTGGCTGCTTAATTATATACCTTTCAAATAAGCCCAGAATCAGTGAAGGTTTAGTGTTCACAGTTTATTTTATGGACCCAAAGTCTGTCAAGTTATGTTTAGCAGATATCCTCGCAGAGTAATTGGGATCTAATGACCCGTATTATACTATAGGAAAAAAACATGCTACAGGAATAGCATGCTTTTAATTAATCAGAAAGTTTTGAGGAATTACTAGCCTGTTTTGATTGTAAGATACAAAAAGTATTGATCTCTTTCATAAAGTTTGGGGGGAAAAACAATGAGAAATTGGTTGGTTAAATAAAATACGAGGAGCATTTGTGATTTGAGGCCTGCTGCTTATGCAAACAGGGCTATATCCATCTTGCTTTTGTGTACATGGGTGTACCTTTCTCTGGGTTTTGTGTTGGTGGATCTCATAGAATCGTCCAGGCCGGAAGGGACCTCCAAAGGTCATCTAGTCCAACCTCCCCACAGTCACAGGGACACCCCCAACTAGACCAGGTCGCCCAGGACCTCATCAAGCCTCACCTTGAATATTTCCAGGGAAGGGGCTTCAACCACCTCCCTGGGCAACCTAGAAGGCTTATCTGCTTGAAAAACCAAACCCAACCCAACCAAAAGAACAACCAACCAGCCAAAAACTGCCAGGAACATTGATGAAAGACTCCATGTTTTTAAGAAATTCTGTAATATTGGATTATACTACAAAGTCGATGCATTTTTGGGAAGTATGTGTGTTGTAGTGACTGTGTGAGAATGTTAGCTACACTGTATTTGCCAGAAAAAGGTAGGAAGTAAACTCCTCAATTGGGAATTGGATGCTCGTGTTCAAAAGAAAAGGGGTGGGGGGGAAGCCATGGGGCTGAGCAGGGTGAGAGCATGTCTAGAGGCTCAAGTGAAACTCAGAACATTGGATTATATGTAATCCAAATGCTGCTGGGAGGAGAAGCTGTCATGAGGAGCCGGCAAAGCTGAAATAAAACTGGGTAGCCTGACTGGGAGTTTGGGCAGTGGAGTCGGGAGTCCACTGAGAGCAGGCAGTCAGGACAGGGACACGGCAAAAGCAGTGACCAGGACTCAAGAGCAAGAGCTCGGAGCACTGCCATGGAGGTCCCAGGCGCAGACCTGAGCTTCCCCACAGGACAGAAAATGAGTTTGTTGCCTACACTGAATTGCTGTGCTATAGTATCTCTGGGCACATACGGAGCTAGAGATGTGGAGGTATTTAAGGGGAGTGGCAGCTGAATGATGTGAAGTTTTGGGCTAGAGTGAGGGAGGCCTGCAAGAGGGTGAGAGGTAGCTGCCAGGAGACTAGAAGGTCTTTTATATGCCACAAGCGCTTATGGCATCTCTGGTGGAGGGAACGAGAAGAGGATGAGTAAGGGCTGTCTTGATCCTGCTCTTGCCCGCTTGGTGGTTGAATCTAATTCCCTGGAACTCCCTATTCCTGAGTGAAGCTTGTCACCCATTTTGGGACAATTACAAAGCCACTTGGGCTTCTCCTATTTAGATTTGTGCACCCCATAGCGTTCAGGCAAGTTTTACCATTGTAAGCCAGTATCACAGTGGTGTTATAATTTTGTTCTTATTGTCAGGGTTTTTATGATTTGTTTTTTTTTTTTTTTTTTTTTTTTGAGAGGGGGAATTCTTGGCGGT
>VZRU01002868.1:659279-689582 GCA_013398155.1 Pedionomus torquatus | reverse complement strand
TTTTTTTTTTTTTTTTTTTTTTTTTGAGAGAAGGGATATTCTTGGCGGATTCTGTCAGTTTTAGCCTACTGTTGCTATTTGTGTGGAATAAAAAGCATCATGTTTTAGTTAACATTAGATTTTCTCCTAAGACACTTGCAAAATACAATATAGGCAACTCATAAATATAGATGAATTCTGGGTTCTTACATTATATATTTTTATCAGCTGTATTTTTGTTTGGAAGAGCCATGTGATTTCGTTTTCCTTGTTCTTTTGAATTGATTTTATAACAATTTTCACAAATATCTGATTAGAAGTTGCATCTTGCTCAGCTAAAGTGGCTGCTGATCTCTTCAAGCCAGAGCTATCAGGAGAGAGCACTATGAATAAATTACTGCAAGATCTCTCCTTCCCCATCCCCCATATGAGATTATGTAGGAGCTTATTAAATTAATTTAACAAATGTAATAGTTTAATAAAAGAATTATGTTCCATTGGAGTATGACACACCTCCAGGCTACCTGATACAAATACTGTAATAAAAAAATCTGTGAGCACTGGCTAAAAAATAGATGTTGGAATTCATTAAGCATATGAAAAAAGACTTTCTGCAAACGTTTAGTGTTCTGTGGTAGATGGAGCTCAGTCCTGGAGACTACGTGGAGGCTGTGTAGCCTTCAGGAGGAACACGGAGGTCTGCCGGGGCCAGCCTCACTCTGCGGGTAGCACCCGAGTCTTGGCGCCAGGGTAAATACACATTTCTTCTGGGAAATGTGTGGATGCATCCTGAAGGAAGTCCCATCTTCTAGTGTTATGTACAATTGGCTGTACTTGCGTATAATTTGAAAATGCAAGTCATAGTATATATAGCTTGTGAATTCCTTTCTCAGAGTGTTATGATTTGGAGTGGCACTTGCTCCCTAAAGCAATGCAGATTTTGAATATAAACATAGTTTCTGCAGTCTCTGAAATCTCTGAAATTTTCCCATTGTTGTCAATGGAGGAAGGATTGGGCTGCACATAAATAACCAATCACCCAGTTATTTTACTTTGAAATTTTCTTTTTCAGTCTCTTAAATATTACTAATTTTGTTATGCTGATCCTACTTGGAGCTAGATGAAGCAAAGTGGTACTGCTTTAAACCTGAACGACATTACTGCTGGAGAGTGGATTTTAGGGGATTGTTTCCAGATAAGTTACCCTTATTAGAAACACAGAAAAGAGTGAGTTGCTCTTAGAGCTGAGAAAAAAAAGATAGAGATGACTTACTGACAGCAAGTGCATTTGTTTATTTATTTGCTTGGCAGTGTTGCTGCAGGGTCTGTGTGCTGATTGCTTATTAATAATTTGTCATATTCACTGCTTTTTTTTTTTTTTTTTCTACATCTTTATGGGTAAGAGGGAGGCAACTTCATATGTAGTGGTGAGATACATCAGTCTAATGGACAGGAATAGTGCTTAGAAGTAATTAATTTTCAGGGACTGATCCAAATCTCACTGAGATCAAATCAGAACCCATTCACTGACTTCAGAACGTTCTCCCAGTACCCTTGTTTGCCAAGGAGGAGCGTTCCCTGCAGGAATACCTACCTCCTGACTTTGAAGACTTGCCTTTTCTAAGGACTGTGTTGTCTTTCTGCAGAAGGAGGTGGGTTGCGGCAGTAGAAGAGGAGGAGGATAAGTAAATTTTTTGGCTTGGGAGAGTGAAATGTGACTGTGTTAAGCAGCAGACTTTTGCTAGGCTCAGTAGCTGTGCTGGTAGGGCATGGGTGAGAGGAGCAGGTAAAGCCTAAGCGATGAGAAAAAAGGTTAATTTAATGAAATTATAATATCCCCATCTGCTTTGCTCAGTGTAAAGGCTGTGAGCACCTTTCACTGTAGCAGTGTTGCATGTGCTGTGAAATGCTGACATACAAGATTTCATCACAGGTACTTGTGACTGTTGGAGAGTCATTAAGAGGACTGGCCCTTTTGCCTGAAGAGGTCACCTTTCGGAGGGCCAATGCCCAGACTCACGTTTAGATGTGAGCTGATGCTGGCGGAGTGATCCCAATGGCCAAGAAGAGATGAACTGAAAGAAGAACAAAGCGGACTGGGTGTTAAGTGATGTGACTGCAGAGGAATGCAAAGGAAGCGGAGGTGCTGGGAAGTTGCACTTTGTTGGTGCCCGCTTGTGGCAGTCCCTATGATGTCTGGAGAAGAGAACAATTTTGTTGCTTTTCAAAGAATTAGGATTTACATTCTGTGATGTAAAACCCCCAAAGCTTAAGAGTACACCTTGTCCTATAGCAGTACCTTGCCTTCCATGCAGGAGAGGACCATGCATTTTCTTAGCTTTCTTAAGAAAAACGACATATAGCTGGTATCTGGCTTGCACATATTCCCTCTCTGCAAGAGGGAACTGCGTATTTCCTTCAGATGAGCTTTTAACTTCTCCAGAGCTACTCAGCTCTCATCTTGAGTAAATGGAGCTGTATCCTACTGCAAGTGCATTTGGCATCGTTTTTAGAAACTTGAGGATTTGAAAGGAACAGTGTGGGCACAGTGTTCTATACACTGGGAGAGGAGACGAAAGATCAGCTTTCTAACATAAAAAGGTTGCAGCGTTTTCTGTCTTGTTTGAACAGTTATGAGGCAAAAGACGTGACCCTGCTGAAATGCAGCATTTTTGTGCTTTAGATATGATATAATCAGAAATCTTAATTTCATTTGAAATGCCATTTGTTCTGTTTACCTATCTGTACACCTACTCAGGGATTTCAGAATGTCTTCAACTTGTGTTGTGGCATATTGCAGCCAGGAGCACATATTGCACAGCTCTCCAAATATCATTCAAGGAAGCCACCGAAGTGTTTGCACGCCTGGATATCTCTATGTTCAAAAGAACATAGTTCTACTTGCTCAGTTTATTATCTTCCCATCCACATACCTGTGCATGTATTTCATATCTTTTGCATGCTAATAGAAATTCACAGAACATGTTAAATTGACTTTTTAGGCTAAGTTTTGCATTATTACACAATTTTAGCACTGGGAAACGTTAATGTTGTTTGCTTCAGTGAGCCCAAGAGCTAAACTTGGTAATTATGGCAAAATACTTTTTTTTTTCTTTTTTTTTTTTCCCCAAAGGAAAAAAGGGACTTTGAATTCAGTGTTGTAGCAGAGGTATATGCATAAAAAGGCAAAGTATGGTTTTCACTGCCAATAACTTGCCTATATTGCAAGTAGTGTTTTTAGTGAACTCCTACTCTTTTTGTCCTACTAATAGAAATTCCTACTCTTTTTGTCCTGTAAATAGAAGTTACAATGGTTTATTTACAAGGATTTTGAAAAAAGAAACTGTGTATAGGCAAGTTGTAATTTTAAACTGACATAGTCAACAGGAGTGACCTAAAACTAAAATTGGTACTAGGCTGCCTATATAGTGATTTGTATTAGTTCTTAATTAAAATAAGATTCTGTGTGGACAAAGGCCATGAAAAGGCCCTTTTCTTGGAAAATGGAGGTGAAGTAATGTGCCAGAATGACCAGAGAATGCAAAAGACTAAATGTCACATCCATAGACCGATGGGTGGGTGGAAAACTGGTGTGTTTACTTTCAGCCTGAGCTGGCCATTTCTGCAAAAAAGCTGCTGTGTGTGTGTTGCTCAGGTGGAGCAGGTGGAAACTGTTTTGTGCTGCTGTGGCAAACTGCAATACAGTGCCACCAGAACTGCTTGCACAGAGATGTTACAGGCCTGAGACTTTGTTTATTCTTATCTAGGCCTGTTGCATCGAAGTAGGATTTGATCCATGCTGTATATAGATAGAAAAGACTATTTGGGAGCCTTTGTCCAAAAAAGCTCTAGATATCAGAAGTGAATGTTATCTTTTTGAATGCTGAATATTGGCAAATGCAAACGGATGGCATCTTTCATGACTGGTCCAGCAAATGCCCCCTGTGGGTATTTCCACTAAGTGGAAAAAAGTCCACCACTTATTTGCAGTTTGGACAGTGGAAGTTGTTCTGTAATCTTCCTGACTGTTTATTTAAAAAGTTGAACTAATAAAACAGTACATGAATCTTGTTGTGTCCATGTTAGTGGTTTGACGTTTTTGGTGTGGTTTGGCATGTGTGGTTAGTTGGTTTTTGGTTTGTGGTTTTTTTTTTTTTTTTTTTTTTTTTTTTTTTTTATTTTAAAACAGCCACAAAAATATAGATAGGCATGACAACCATATCGCATTTTCTCTTCTCTTCAGGATCCTTAGATATTTCCAGTTAAGGGTTGACTTCGGCGTTCACAGACAGTGTTTGGGTATAACATTGCACTACTCCTTTGGGTTTATTATGCTCCAATGAAGTAATTAATGGATTAAAGCAAATATGGAGGTAAATTGTATGAAAGAGAATAATACTGTAGAAGAGATGCAAGGACTCTGCATGTGTTGTATAACTTGATATTGTTAGTTACTTCTCAGTTAGGGGTTTGCCATTTGTTAATCTGTAAACCAGATTTTGCTCTGTTGCAAGACTTGAAGATTTCATCCTCCTTCTTATTTTTGGAAATACTGTGGTGTTTGTTTGTTGGGGATTTTTAATTGTTTTGCCGCTTCGTGTATGATGCTTGTTTTGGTTGCTGTATAGAAGATTTTAGTACGTCGAGAAAGTACTTGGGGTACCTGCCATTCAGATATATTGTTTGTTGCAGTTCCACTGCAATTATAATTTAAAATCCCTTCTAGAAAAAGCTGGGGAACCTAACTTCTTAAGCATTTAAAACTGTAGACATTGGGGAGGTACTAAGCAACCTTCCGGAAGGCCCTGACACTGCTGGAGACATTACAGAGCTGTTACATAAGCTTCTAATGATGTCAGATGAGCCACTAACAAACCAAAGAATGCCAAGCTTTTCTCTCTGTGATGATTTAGTGATCAATAATAGTAAAATAATCCAAGCAGTGCACCAGGGAGAATTGCTGCTTTTCTCAAGTGGTTGTTTAACTTTTAAGATAAGCTTCATGGTATTTCCAGTGATAATAATGATTAATGCTTCCTTTGCTCTTGACTGCTCTAGGTTTGTTTTTTTTCTTCATGGATTTTAAATACTACATGAGAAGTTTACCACTGTCTCTCTCAGCAGGTCACTTCCAGCCATGCCTAGCTGCTTAATTAATTGACTTGTTATGATGATGGGTTTATATTTGGTTTTTCAGATCTTTTGGAGTGCCTTCTTTGTGAGGACACCACTGTAGTTTGTTCTGGGAGGCGTGAAAAGCAAAAATAAAAGTTGAACTGCCAAATAATTGCATCTAGAAGCATTTGAGCAGTTAGAGGAGAACATCCTAGGAAATAATTCCCTTTTCCTCCTCCCTTTAAAATATATTGTGTATTGTGCAAGAGTATGCTTGTAGGTGAAGGACTATTTGGCCAGAAGAGAAAGCAGAGCTTGTAGGGGACCCATGTAATCCTATATAAATATTCTGCTGGAGAGTATGCTGCTTGTATTAATTACTGCAGTGTATGCTTGGGTTGTATTGGAGTATGTATTAATACAGGCTACAAAGGTTGTGATGGACCTACAAAATCCTTTTCCTAGGACTGGGGCACAGGGAAGGAGGAAATGTGTTGTGAATCCAGTCCAAATTCTTGAATAACACTTCTCCTGTGTTTTTTTTTTATTTTTTTATGTAAGCAAAGGTAATCTGTGTGTTAAAGCTTCATCCTATTTAGCTGTATTTTTTCCATTATGTGAAGCCAGTCAATCAACTTGTGAATTTTGACTTGCACACAGAGATTTTTGATATTCCCTCCCCCCCACGCCCCGCCCCTCATTCCCTACTGTTGACCTTAACTGTGTTATTGTCAACTCAGAATCTGCCCATTGATGGATAGATCTTTGGCCTTACCTACACTGCAGGCTTCCTGGAAAATGGAGACAAATTGACTAAAGATGTAAAAACAGCATGTAAAAGTCCAGATGAAATCCCATTTCATGATTAAAAAAAAAAAAAAAAAAAAAATTGCTCTCAGTTTACGGTCTTTGCAATTCCCTGCTAGTGCAAGTTCAGCTCTCAGTAACACAACTTTTGCCTTCATGCATTTAGCCAGTAAGTCTTATTTCTGTGCTGTCCCCAGGTAGTTCAAAGGTAAGTATTGAACCAGTTTTTTCTGTGCTTTCAAGGTTCTGCCTGAGGTCACCTTGTACCACTGTTCCAATACCAGGATTTGGCAAAACTTGTGGGAGGAATTCATTATGGTGCTAACACTGGAGTAGTAAAAACAACAGTACTGTATTGTCAACAGGCTTGTTGAGTATCAAGGTGATTTTGTTTGTTTATTTTTAAATCATGCTTTTTTAAAACCTGTGCTATATTTGGTGGAGCTATGGAGCTGTGAGTACTTGTTCTGTAGTAGGCGCTACTAATGTCCCAAGACTTCAGAATATGGAATGGTAGCTTCTTCATGAAAACTAACTTTGACTCATGTAGGAGTTACTGTATTTATTTCTTTACCCCCATAGAAGTGTTTAAAGCAATGTTATTTTTGCTGTCTGTCCTGATTTGAAATAAAATGAACCAATTTTCTGTTTTACAATTTTACTTTTTTAGCTGGGACTCTTCTAACTAAACTCTGAAAAATTAACAGCATATTGTTCAGAAAACTGTTCATTCTCACAGTTATAAGACCTGATTATGCCAAGGAATGGTATGCAGAGAGACCCTTGCTTATACTTATAGCTATAATAATCAAGGTCAGGTAGTTTTGTTATTGGCACTGTTGAAGGGTCGGAAGCGGAAAAGCGTAGAGGGGTCACACCTGTACAGAGGAGGGGACAGGACAGGTGACCCAAAACTGACCAACTGGGCTATTCCATCCTGTCTGCATCATACCCAGTATAAAAGCTGAGGGATCAAAGGGTCAATTCTTTTTCTTTGGCCAGCGTCCAAGGAGGACCCTGCCTGTTCATCTGCCTTTGATCCTGATCTAAGCATTCCTGACTCCAGATCTGAAATCCAGCTCCTGTTGACCGCCAAATCCAGTCTGGGACTTTTCCAGATGCCTGCTGGTGATGTGATTGTCATCTGGGAGCTTGATTGAGCTGTACAGTCTGCATGTATTTGTATGTACTGTATCTATTTCATAATTTTCTTTTTATCTTAATTTTAATATTATTACTTCATTAAAGTACTTCAGTTTATTCTGAACTCGTAAATCTTATCTCATCCTCTGTCTTGTTTTTGGGAGGAGGAAGGGCCATTTGTCAACCTGGTTTTGGTAAATTTGGCTGAAACCATGACATTGCCATAATACTGTGATGAGTCTTTAGTTCAAGTGTGTAACAATAATTTCATAGATGAAAACCCTATGCTTTGTCTTTTTGGGAAGGAATGCGAGGTGTTGGACAAAAGATAAAATGCTTGCACATTTAACTTTAAGATTGGTGGTAAGAGAAAGACAGGCAGAGACACTCCGATTTTAACATTTACAAGGGCACTGTGCAGCACATAAAAGTTTCGGGTTTCTCTGTAACCTTCTTCCCAAAAAGCAGCATGGTTGATTAAAAACAAAGGGTTGGAGAAACAAATCAGAGATTCTTTTTTTGAATGAGAAGTGTGTCTTTGTGATGAACAAGCATCACTCTCCAGAAGAATGACAAATTTAAACCACTGTTTTAGAACAGAAATGAGATTATTTTTTTTTATTCTCCGTTCAGCTCTGAGGATGTCAGGTTTTTCTCTCTTGTGTTCACTAACAGTGAAGTTAAAGAGGACGCAACGTCTCTTGTGCCGGGGTGCTTGGCTGCAGCCCCAGCCTGTATAGCCAGTCTCCATGCTGTCAGGGCTGTACAGTCTACATGACTCTGTGTGTGTGTGAGAAGCATTGCCCCCATTGGAATAGCTTTTGCTGAAATTGATGTTTAACACCTTTGTTCTAAATATGACAAATGCTGTTTGTGTGACAAGTTGTTAATTACTCTTATAGCACCAGTTGATCTTAAATCTTAGTATGTTTATGTCTTGTTATCTTTCTGCAAATGATTCTTCCTTTCTGCATATAAGGATGGAGATTATGTATACATACCCTCCCAATTAACACAAAAAGGTGAAGAGTCTTGGATGCTGATCCTGTTTAGTATTCAGTGTTCACACTTTGCTGGACTATGTTATGAAGCTATTTCAGTTTCTTAGTTTTCCAGACTGATGGAATCCCTTTAGTCCCAGAATTTTCCTTTCTCAATGGAATAATGACACTTTCTCAGGTTCATTACTCTCTACCATTTTACTGAAGTCAGTTACTGGAAATCTTTCTCATTTTTTCTTTTTTTCTTGGCAAGGCTGAAGCAAGCTCACCTTCGGATTTGGTTGGTTCTGTTGGATCTTTATTTTCTTGCCGGGCTGGATACCTTCCCTTTGGACCTCCCCTCTCCTCCTGAAGCTGCTATATAGTGTGGCAGTGGGACAATCTAGGCAGGTTGTAAATAACTCTTGACAGAGGCTTTGCTAGAAACCTAATTTCTTGGTTTTTCAGGAATCCTTTGCTCAGAGAACCAGTTCTCTTCCTGTCCCATGGTTTTAGTTCTATTTCTCAAGTCTTAACTACTTGCTTCTACAGGAAGGTTTCCCCTTTCTTAATTGTTTTCATTTTTCTAGGATTATAATGCCCATGTAAAATCCCTGTCTCTGTGAGGAAGGCGTCTTCTGCAGATGTTCCAAAAACCACCCAAGGAAAGGATGGAACTGAGGGGAAATGACACTTCACAGACATGGTCTTGATTGCCAGTTCCTGAAATCGAGACCTTCTGCTGCAGTGTGGGGAATCGGAACTGACTGTCACTTTATTCTTTCCTGCTCTGTCCTATAGATTTGTATCAAAGATGAATTTAGTTGTCTTTCTACGTTGCCTTTAGAATTTGTCAGCACTGTAAATACTTGATTACTTTGAAAGAAGCCTCCAAATTGTGTTATTTCTTATGGGTCTTATAAGTGATAATTTCTGACTATAAAGAAAAATACTAGATCAAAAATATTTTTGGATTTAAATTATCTGTACTTAAATAGATGGGGGGAACTTAAGGATACAAGTAGTATAGAAAACAATGGCAAGAGCTGCAGTAATTGAACAATGTAATGAGTTATTTGAATAATGTGTTTGACAACTGATAAATTTCAACCTGCAATTCTTAGGAGGGGAAATAAACTTTCCTAAGAGATTTACTTTGGATACAAATTGGGAGGGGTTTCAGAATAACTTCTGGAGCCAAGCAAAAATATTTTTCCTTAAAGGCTACTGTTACCAAAAGTCGTTAAGTTAGTATTCTACTTTAAATCTGTGTAGTTCTGCTTTATTTTTCAAATATATCTTGCTTTATAAAGTTATAACCATGGAAATGGAAACCTGTCGTCTATGAAACAGCTATTCCTGCTGCTTTTGCAAAATACTTTTACATGTGTGTTTCTATAGAAAAGGTGGATTACTTCCTCAAAACTCTTGAGACTTTCAGGGTGATGAAATGGCCTTTTCCCATTAGAGAGACCACCAAGAGAAATATGCCTTATTTTGGGCACCAATCAGCTGTTATTCTGGGTATTTCATATTATGTACTGTATGTAAATTTGTATATTGCCAGAATATACAGATTCTGAATTTCTAAACTGTTTTATTCTTCAGAGATTCTTTTATCTGTGAGAGGGTCTGGTCTACTGAAAAACCTTTTAGTGAGCTGTCACATCTAAATAAGATCTCATTGAAAAATAATTTTTGTAAAAGGTGTAATTACAAGGTACATGAAAAGCATTGGGAAGACTCCAAATTAGTGCAGTCCATGCTTCAATTGGATTTAAGTGTTGATAGTGCTACCATAGCATGAACTGCTTGATGAAAGAAATAACTATGAATGGTATACTTTCTCAGTTGTAAGTTTTCTTCACACCATTAATGCTGTGATCCTATGAGCCCATTGTTTTCCTGCCATGTATCAGCAGCACCCTTAATGATGAGTTAAGTGTATGTACATCTAATTGCAGGATTGAGGTTGAACATTGCTGTGAGCCATATTCTGCCTGGACTTCCTGGAGAGAGGATGGATTTGTTACTGTATTTTCCCTTGTGTCACCACTTCCTACAGCAGATTCGGGAAAAATACACAGTCTGGCTACTCTGCCTGAAGCCACTGAGGTGTACAAGAAGGGGAGTGAAGTGTCACACACAACATACTGCTCTTATTTTCTTTTTTCATCTCTAGACCTGTTTGGAGCAGAGCTTGACAGAAGTGTCAACCAGAGCCTGCAGAACCAAGTGCCAAAACGTTTTTTCTGTGACAGTCTAGTTTTCTTTATTCACCTTGCTTTGCACATTTATTCCAGGTATAAATGGCCTTCAGTAGCAAGTCATCCTCTATACGAACGCGGTAGCATGCAGCAATGTCTCAGCCTATGTGCATTTGCAACACATGTTCTTTTTTTTCTACCAAAATCAAAACCCAGGTCTGGAGGTTATAATTTAGCATGAATAGTAGTGAAAACTAAGAATTCTGCAATTAAGCCTTGTTTAATTTCTTCCTGATGCATATTCTCTTGAATGTACTTGCATGTTACAGCTCTTAATTCTTTCTTTCTTTCTTTTCTTTTTTTTTTAATATTAGCTAAAGCAGCCCCTTCCCCAAAACAGCCCCTGCCTCAAATCTTTTACAGTAATGACATATAACTACTAAAAATAAAAGTAATTTCTCAGTTCCCTTTTTTTCTTTGTAGAAGAAGCAAATTACATAGGTATAAGCTTAGAGCATCTAAAAAAAAGTTTTAACCGCTACTTTAATTTAAGTGACGGTGCTGTAACTGTGGCAATTCTTATGAAAGAGATTAGTTATTCATAACTGACTTCCTATTTCTAAATTTTGCCACCAGCACATTACTGAACGCCAATAAATTCTTAAGTCTTATCTGAAATTTCTAGTTAACAATTGATTTTTTTTTTTTTTTTTCCCAGTGGCCACTAGAACAACTCAGGTAGTCAAGGGGACATTTTCTGGAGGCTTTCATTTTGGGAACTGTGTTCTTGCCTTTCTGATTACCGTACTTGGATCATGTAATGAAAAGCTGTGCAAGATGCATATTGCATAATATTCTAAGTCGGATTTTCTTACCAAGGCCAGTTGCTAACACTGTGACCATCCTTTTGAACTTGCTGCCGATGCTGACAGAGAGGTGGATGCTGCAGAGTTCATAATTCCTGGCAGAGTCCCTGTGGCTCTGCACTTGGATGGGGAGGCTGTCTAGGGAGCTGTGTATCGGTGCTTTCCCTCCTGTGATGGGGTGGTCAGCCCTGCTGAGTGTTGGGATGAGGTGGGGAGTTGAGAGTATTGGAGGAGTGACTTCAGGCTGTCAGGGGTAGGGACCTGCAGTTGGAAGCAAAGAAGGATGTGGAGGCTGAGCATGTTGCTGTGGGGATATGGGGCAAGGCATATAGGACACTGGGTTGTGTTCATTCCTCAAAGCTTTTTGTTCTAAGCCGTGACTTAAGTGCCTTCCACCTCTAATTTTCAGAGGATGTTTATCAAAAGTGTCATTTCTTATCTTTCTCACGCTAATTTATTTTGCAGTGGCTTATAATGAGCATCCCAATTGCCTTGGTTTTCTTCTCACAACAGAATTGCTATGTTTGGCCTCACCAGAGTTTATGTCCTGAAGTGTCCTTTTGTCACTGTCCCTCCAGATGCTTTGTTTTATGATAGCTCTTTTTGATGATCCAGGCCTCGTAATAGTTGAATCTGTAAATATTTTTACTCCATCTTTATTAAGCAAAATATTACTATAGAACGTTTTATGAATGTCTTCCATTTCTACATAAAGAAAGTTATCATGCTTTCCTCTTCTTTCTGGGAGCTGCAAAATTTTGGATGTTGAAAGTAAAGCAGTGTTATAAAGCAATGCACTGCTATCCTGACTAGTGTGACCATTAATTTAGTGGAGCGTGAGCGTTTATAACAAACACCCTCCCTTGGGTTAGTTTACTGATAATTCCTTTCCTGTTGAATTGAAACCTTTAGGTCAAATTACGTTTAGATGCAATTAATAGTTCTCTTCCACAGTTACAATTTGGATAAGATGTATTTTAGCTTATTATTTAATATTAAAAAATGCAATTAACTGAAAACACAAAGAAAATGTTTTATTTCTCAGTTTGTCTTGTAAATATCAATGGAAACTGCTTCCTTTTCTTTAACTCTGTTTTTAGAGGGGTTGAAGAGGCCAGCTTTTCTTGTGCTGGGTGGGACTTTTCCTCTAAATACTGTCTCAGTGATTCTTCCAAGGTCTAGAGAGATCTCAAAGCTGATGTATGAATTATTTCCTATTCCTGTCTTCATTTTGTCAATTTTGTTCTGAAAGTAGGAAGTAGAATGATCTGCAGGCTTGGTTACAAATTAAATCCTTCAGGCTTTTCAAGAATGTTGTTTGTATTAAAATACTATTATTGAGCAAGACCTTTGTTTTGAGCTGTTAATCCAAGAAAGATGTTGAAATGATTAGTTAAGCCTTATGAGAGTGCTTTAACAAAATGTTTGTGTTTTGATCAAGACGAGTTAGATAGGGTTTAAAGTATGAGGTTTTTCTGACACCAGTGAAGGGTAACTGCTACTGCGCTGAAGCAACCTCAGGATAACTAGCTGTGGAAGAAACTGCTGGATCTACTCCTTCTAACACGTGCTTCTGATTGACGTTTAGTCTCCTCATCACTCTTTCAATAACAGTGGTAACAGTTTTAAAAATGTGTGAAACATAATAGTATATGGTAGCAAGGACCTCACTGTTGGCAGGTGACTGAAGGCCCTAGCCTTGGAAAGAAGGCAGACCCTGGGGTATTAAACTGCGTTTCTATTATGTAGGTTTTTATGAAAGTCAATTTAAAGGACAATTTGGAATTAGATAAGCCTTTTTGGGTAGACAACTATGTTATAAATAGATGGTGATACAATTCTCCAAAATGGTACTTCTCTGCTGAACAATGTTGGTACCACAGATCCGGAATTTGTCACAGCTGTGCATCAGGGATGTGCGAAAAAGAAAACATTGTCACTGAGACACAGAGGTCTTAGTCTGTAAGTACAAAACCAGCTCACAAATATTTGTATTCTACCTAAGCAGTTCATGTAATGTAAACAGAAGCTTAGCACTATACATTATGGACTAGAGTACTTTGAGAAATGAGAGGCTTATCTCTTGGATTATTCATTCTAATAATGGCAATGGACTTTTAAAGCACTGCTTTTGTATGTGTGGGTTTGGTCTTTGCCTGCAATATCAACCAGACAACCTCCCACTGAATTTGTGATGTAAATCACTACTGAATTAGTATTAGGCAGATACTGCCTTCCTTATCCACTGCAGTCTTGTGAATGGGACTTTATATATATTAATGGAGACAGTTTTTAAAATAAGAGTAAGACAAGGCATTGAAACAGTTTGCCCCAACAATTCTAATGTTGGATTAGAAACACTTGGTAAGCCTGTGGATCTAGTGCCATGATGGTTCGTGTTAAAAGGGGAGTCTTCTCTGTGCCTTGGTGAATGTTTGAAAAAGAAGGTATGTCTCTGATGCAGTATGCACACTCAATGTTGTTGGAATACAAGATACTATCCTTTTGCGTTGCATCTTCTGTTAATGTGTGCAAAGATCCTATTTTAGATATGTCACCTTTGTAAACTCTTGTGTCACTTAGTATTGCTAGAAGCTGGTAAAATCAGCTCTGATGTATGCCATCAACAGCAAGCACTCTACAGATTCAGGAAAATTGGTTTGTTGCTGATCCATAGGAGTGTTCCCTGTCATCTAAAGCCTTTGGTGTATATATAAACAAGCAGAAAAAGGTGCCCTGTCATGTGCAGTTCCTTCTAGAAAGGGGAAATAATGGAGATGGGATAACTTCTGTTCTATTTGTCATAGTGGGAATGATAATTTTATAAATCAAGTATATATATTTATATTGTAGTCCAAATATATTATTATGGTTGGCTGGCCTCTATGATCTTAAGAGTCTTTTTGAACCTGAATGATTCTGTGATTCTATTTAAACCTGTCTTTGTGAAACTCATTTTCTGAGTTGACAGTTTTCTTGATTGGCCAAGAAAGTGACTGTATGTGGGTAAATACATGCAGAAAATGCCCTGTAAAGAATAAAAATACACATGACTTTGTGCAACTCTATAGTTTTGATCTTGCACGTGTTTTCAAGAAGCTTGTTTTTCTAGAGGTAAAAAACCACATTATATGCTCCAGTCAAAACTGATCCAACTTCAGTGAGTTAATACTCTCAGGATAAAAAACACAGCACTTTGGGTGAATTCAGCGACATATTGCACACATTCAGCAGTAAATCTGTTCCGTATGTGTGACAACTGTCTGAGATGTGCAATAAGTAAAGAAAGTGTGCAAGATTGATCTGCCTTACATGAACATGCATTTAAAAACTAATGTATTTAGATCTAAAAACAAGCTGCTATATTTATTTATCCCTTTTCTTGTATCAACACAAGTGATTTAACAGAAAATAGAAATGTGAAATGTTTTATGATTTAAAAGTGTCTCTGACATCACTTAGGTCAGGACTGTGGTTGGACCCTCTGCATTTTGAGCCCATGTGTATCAGATTGTCGATTTCTCATTCTTCACACATCCTAAGTCAAATGGCTCGGTATGAGACTAACTGAATGCGTGTGAAGTGTACAGACTTGATTGGCACTATGGAAACTACTGGTGTTCTGGATACATGGACATCCAAGGTTAACCTGGGTCTCTGGATCTTCCACTGAATGAAAAGACAAGCAAAAGACGTCCAGTGTCATTTGGGATGGGAACTCTGTAAAAGGATATGTTATCCTTAAGCTGTTAATGAGGCTTTGCAACAGGTGCAAGACACAAGAGAATTAACTTTCTTTGCAAATAAAAATAAATTGAATGATTGCTTTATTCTTAGCTGTTTTCTACTGAGTGTTAGTAGTATTGAGTGTAGAGTAGGCTTGGTAAGGAAATCTGGGGTTATGAAAGCTTACTTTGCTCTTTTTTTAAAAGACAAAACAAAACACAATAACCAGGGGTTCTTGGTACTTTTCACTGCACATTCTGGAGCTTGCAGACAGCTTTTAAGCTGATGATTAAGTATTGCTTTTGAAAAGTTCAGAGTCAGTTGTTGGTAAAGGAATGCAGTTTTTGTGTCTCTGTGGCCAATAATTCATAGTGAATTTTGTAAAGAAGTGGCATAGCTTTTAGGAATAAGCAGCAAGTTAGAAATTGAATTAAATCAAAATCTATTTGAGGACTGAACTGTTTGGCTCCCCTCCATGCCAATTGCCATTATGCATCTTTGTCCAGTTTTCATACAAGTAGGATAAAAAGAGTGAAGTACCACAAGGGGGGCAGTTTTGCAGCGCATCTGAAAATAGAGTACTAGGCAGATGGCAACGTTCTTCACTATGTAGAATTTTTTTTTTAATCACAAATTTTTAATCGCAATTTTTTTAAATGGGGCTCATCACATACAGAAGTTATACCTGGGATGTGTGCTTCAGCTGATATGTGGCCTGTAACATTTCTGAGGTCACCAACTAGTGTAGGTTTTTAAACTGGAAAGGTAAACCTTCATAGCAGATGTACTACTGATAAGGATGTTGCAAATACTTAGAGAAAATAATTTTTGTCAATATTATTGATTCAAGTATACTAATAGGATAATAGCAGCAGCTGCTGGCCAACAAGATTTTCAGTTTTCTTTCCTTTAGTGCACATTGTAAAAATAAACTGGTTTGTATGCAAGATTTCCAGTTCAGCAGAAAATGTACTATAGTGCTAGGAGGGAAGACTTGCTAGAAACTGCCAGTTCTCAGGAGAGCTCAGGGGTTTATGTATGCCATGAAGCTAAGGAGGAATGCCCATAAATCTCTTAATTATGGAACACTGAGTTAATCCTAATAGTTCTGTTCCTCAGGCTGTGCTCCAGCTTTATCCATGGGGAAGCACATCATCCTTGTCTCTTGATGGGCAGAGAGGAGAATGTGCTGTATTGTACCCCAGTGAGAAAAATAGTGGCTTTACTTTGTGTTACCTTCCAGCTAGATCTTCCTTCCAAAAAGGAAAAGTCAGTGGAGCTGAAGACTGCTCAAAAAGCACGAAGTCTGAATTTGAGAAAAATCTCAAGATTTGCTTATGCAGCTACTGCATTGCCCCCATCACCCCAGCCCCTGCTCTTCTTGCTGGACTTCCCAGGTCAGGAGGTGAGGCTGCAACTCTCCTAATGCAGGGTGGTGTTCTGTGTGCAGAGTATCTGTCACAGTACATACCTGCTCTGGAATAAGACCTGAAGGAGTGACTATGGTATCGATGATCAGTAATAATTCCAGTCTTTGCCTGCCTTCTCCATGCACACTTTTAAATAATTTTCTTCTATGGCAATATTTGGATGGGCACAAAGACAAACTATGTATTTTTAACAACATAAATACAAGGAGTTTAACAGATCTTGCAATTATAACAGCTTTAAGTCTGCAATACACTATCTAATATTTATTTCCCATTTTAATCACCTTTCCAGATTTAAGTGACAGTTAAAATTAGAGCTGACACAGTAAATCCTGCTGTATGACAAGCTTGCAAAATTCCACTCTCCCACTTGGCTAAAATGAGTAATGGGTTTTGATGGGTGTGTAATACATCATTAGGTTTTGTTCTCCACACCCCCTCCGCCCCCCTCCCCCCCCTTTACCATCACTGTAGGGGTGTGTTCTGAGTTTGGATCAGTATGTTTTCCTACCTTTCACAAAACATTACTTCCACATTAGTTACAATTCTTACCTATGAGAACCTTCTTTTTTATGCCATTAATTATGAGAGTCATGGCCCCTTCGTTTAGTGTTTTTAATTTCCTACTGGAAAGGCTTTATTTCCCTTCTCTGCTTTTAGAGATGATTTTTGCTAGTATGGGCATAGCAACCAGTTCAAAGTTACAGCTGCTGAGAGTGCTTTGCTCTCCCTTTGGGTCAGTCGGTACAGGTGGTGCACAGCCACGGACTATCTGCTCAGTGCTTTGTCTGGAAGTACTAGGAATTAGGAGTAGTGTCTTCTTCTACTGTTAGACAAAATGAAAAGATTGGTGACTGCCATGCCAGCCCTAATGTCTTGATGCTTTAATTGAAGAAAACGCCTGAAGTACTGGGTTTTTACAGAGCTGCTACTACAGCAAGTGTGCATCTATTCCTGTAGGCAGACACTTGTGGTTTGCACCTGTACGACCAGATTATAGCAGGCACCCTTGCCAACAGATGGGACTGACTGTGGTGCTGTCTGGCCTTGTCAGAAACACGCTGAGGTGGGCACAGTGCATGCAGGGACACTGTTTGGCAAAGTCTCCTGCTGTGTTCTTTTACTGGGTACAGTCTGTTATGATCTGCCCTCCTCTCTGCATTTCTCCTGCTCACCTGGGTGAAGATGCTTTCCCACACTGACCCCTTTTTCTTTGATTTAACTAGTTGATGTATATGCCTGATGTAGCTAGCAACAGGGCTGGGGAGATCCTGCCATGGCAGGGGACAGAGAGAGCTTTTGTACATTCTCTTGTTCTATTTTGGGCTATGGGAGGTGATTTCCGATTGGCTTTTACAACAAGAAGCCCTTCTGTGAGTTCTTTATGTTACAAAGAAGGCTATCTCCAGGAAAGCTTTTTGGTTAATTCTATTGCATTTGCAGGCGATACCAAAGCTTAAATAACAGGTGTGGTGGAATGTGGTTATTCCAACATAAGACTGGAGTTCAGTGAGAAGTCAGATATTACTATAATAGAGGCTACAACTGTGGTTAAGAGCCCACAGAAACCACTTTGATAACACTGCCGGCAGTCTGCTGCTGTTGCTGGATATGAGCTTGGTACACACTCTGTAGTGAAAGAAAAAGAGGGGGTTTGCTGCTTGTTTGTCATTCCATCCATCCATCCATCCATCCATCCAGAAAAACTTTTACCATTTTATTTCAGATCTGGAGGCAGGTGTAGCTGCAACAGATTTCATACAAGCGCTCTTGCTGTCATTAGGGTTTTGTGCAATGTTTCCTTTTACATGTGTATGTGCAGACTGTTTTGTTGAACAGCATGGTAATAGATTTGGAATCAAAATTTATAGTACAAATTAAATAGATTTTAGGAAGCTGACACTTGAAATGGAAATAGTGGAGGAAAATGAACATATTGAACCACCCACTTACTGCTTACTCATTCTGTTTCTTGACACACTCAGCTTCTGCTGGGTTCGCTACAGCACAAAGATTAGAAGAGCTGATTCTTTACTCCCTTGTCCCTTGCATTGCTGTTCATGCTGGGTGCGAATATTGTTTTATGTTGATGATCTTGGAAGATGGCAGGGAAGGACAGGAAGGACCGTGCGTTTTCTGATTGTGGGTAGGTATCATCTCTGCTACACAAACAATTAGGGACCTCTTTAGCTCCTGGCTATATGTATAATGTTTTTTTCTCAATAGATTCCAAAAAGAGAAGACAAGTGCTGTAGGACTTAATTCTTCCAAGTTTTCTGCAAGTGCTTCCCTGCTGCCCCCTCCCCTTATATGAAATAAAAGGAGGGAAAAGGGTGAGTAATTCCTCAGATGAAGCGNTTCCAAAAAGAGAAGACAAGTGCTGTAGGACTTAATTCTTCCAAGTTTTCTGCAAGTGCTTCCCTGCTGCCCCCTCCCCTTAACTTCTACAGGAAAAGACAACTTGCAAGAACAACATGTCCTTACTTCACATTTAAACTCCAAGTCGAGGAGGGCTTGACTGATAGATACATTGACTCTGCATCTAATGGTAGTTACACACAACAAGCTCTTTCAAATGCACTTTGGGTAAAGTTGCAAAGTCAGGCACTCGAAGTGTAGATCCTTGTGTACAATTACGCCTTTTAAATATTCTTCTGACCACTCTTCAAATCTTGGCAAGGCAATTTATTTTTTTTTTCTTGGCTATGTTCTTGTAGCTGCTGAATTATTTTGATGCTTTTAATTTTTTTTTTCTTCTTTAGAAGCAGGCACCTGATATGGAAAATTTTAGCTCAAAGAGCTGAAAGCTGGCAAGTATATAGGCAACTTAAAAAAAGGCAAGCTCTTGCTAATGAATAAAATTAGCAATAGATGGTTTCATCGACTTGGCCTTCAACATGCATGACTTCTGAAAATACAGTTCAAAGGGAACGAAAAACATTTCCTCAACACTCTATATTTAGTCAGCATTTACCTAACAGCAGTCTAATCTGCTGAAAAAATCTTGATGACGGTCTCAAGAAAGTCAGCATCCGTTTGTTTTTTCTTTCAGTTTGCTCACAGCCTGTGTAGGTCAGGCTGATAGCCTTGGATTCTCACTTTCGTGAATAACGTATTTGTGTTAACATTATAAAGCTTTTACATCATGTAAAGAATACGAAATAAAGAGCATCTAAACCCAACTGCAAAGAGCTCCTCCATTATCTCAGCATTAGGAGAGTATTTGAGGTTCTATTCAATCCTATTGTTTCTGAAAAATTCTGTTTTCTGCTGAAGGGGTGAGCAGGGCTGTAAGTTTGCTCACATGCACATGTGACTTTGGTATTCTAGAGGCAGAAAACTGAAGAAAACTTCTCAGTGTAAAAAATGCAAAGAAAACATGCAGTTGAGCTTGTAAAGTCACCTTGGCCTTCCAGGCCTTTTCTGGGAACCACGGCTCTGCCACCAACAAGCTTTGGTTTACTGGATCAAACGAATGTAGCCTTCAGAAGCAGAATCATTGAGATAAACTGGGCGGTTCTGGTGGCAGTGTGTTGAAAATCAGGATGTTATGTAGGCACAGCTCAGTTCTTTGTTCACAGTGGAGAATACCACCCTATAAATGGAGCTGTCTTCCTCATGAGGATAGAACTGGAGTTTTTTTAATGGTTTGGGAGGAAAAGTAAGACTTGTGCAGGACCTCGTCACTACCCACTCAACATACCCCAAGGGGAGTGTATTTTCACAAGCATATATTATTTAGATGAAAAAGAGGTAAAGTTCTTGCAGAGTACTCAGAATCTGTAGCAAAGATAACTAACAGAGACAATGCATCTTCTTAGCACTAACACCTTTTTACAAATTTAAGCAATTGGATTAAAAAATAAGGGAGAATGCATTTACTTTTTTTCCTTCTCAAAGCCCTAATGGTTTGGTTAAAAAAAAAAACAAAACCAAAACCAAACCCACATTGGTCAATACTTCCTCACACAGATAAATGTTGTGCTTAGTTTGTTGTGCTTTCAGGAAACGATTAAGATCTTCCTCTTGGTGCATCTATCTTACCATTTCAGCTCTGAGCGACAGTGAATGTGCTCTCAAATCAAGCTCCCAGATCATTCTCTGTTACTGAGCCCTGGGTCTCACTGCGGAGAGGTTTAGGAGAGCATAGCTGGGGTCTGGGGAGGGCAGGGGGATGCAAGGATGCTCTGCTCCCTATTGAGTGTCCAGCTGGGGACCGGGTTAGAGTTAGTCCCTACAAAGCTACTGATATGTGTATGTAGGGGCTGAGGTCTTGACACCAAATGTTTTGTTCTGTAAACCCATTCCAGCCGGGCCATGCTGCTTTGCTGATGTACAGACATCTTATGTTTGCAAGTTGAAAGGGTTTTAAAGGTTGGGCTAAGAGAGACTAAGTAGTAGCACGTAGTATAATACATAAAGCAAAACCTTCCAGTGGTATTTGTGGTAGTGTTTTGATCTTGTGTGCATAATTATTTGCAAGAAGCTCTTTTTATTTTTTAGCATAGATAATTTGTAATAATCACTGGTATTTTAAAAAATTAAATTGCAATTTTCAGTAGTAATAAAAATCTGAGGTAATTTTGCAGAGTGCTGCTGAACACCTAATTTTTCAAACTTAGTAATCTGAGCATAATGTAGCTATTTCTTCTTCAACTACATGGAAGTTTTATTAAGAAGCCTGAGCTATGCAAAGTTCTGGTATAAAATGGTGTTTATTAATAGATTTGCTTGCTCTCTTTGGCTTAATGCGACTAATTAGGCTGTTATTAGGCTGCTAATGTAGAAGACAAAGCTATCCTAGAATGAGGAATTGGTTGAGGAGTTCTTACCCAAGCCATGCATACAAAGTTGAGGGTACCTTGGGGGCGTCACTCCTTTGCAGGATGTGGCTGTTGTACAGTGGTGTCTTGAAAAGAAGCAACAAAGCAAAGAAGCAGCAAAGTCAAAATACTAAGATCTTTACTCCATTCTTAAAGTATGATAGGAACTTATCTGTAGGAACAGATAATCAGGTGTTGAACTTTCTTGGTTTGGGACTTGCTCCCAGGGTCCTGGGCAGTCACTAAGGTCTGGATTTGAGCGATTGGGTGAGCGTGGTTTGGCTATAAGCACTTAAACATCAAAAGTAATCCTGTTTACTGTCCTCACTGCAGGAGCTCTGGGGAAATATATGCCACCATCTCCTCTGCTGGGGCATAGTAGAATTTTACATGTCCGGCTGTGTCAGTATTGGGCTGTTTTGCTGAAACTGAGGTTGGGCAGCTGGGTATGTCAAAGTGGCTGCTGAAACACTGCTTCAGCATAATCTTGCCCTGGTGCTGTGCCTTGCAATGCACTGAGAACCTCACTTTATGCAGGTGGTAGTTCTGGCCCCCATAGAAGAGCCTTGAAGATACTTTCTGTCTTCAGTATTAGGGTATCACAGTGTTGCCTTGCCAGAGTATATCCCTTCTCTCCTAGTCTTTTCTTTCCTCATAAGGATGGGAGGGGAAATAATTCTGTGCTTCTGCATTTTTTTTTTTAATTTTTAATTTTCTCCCTGCTTTTTTTAAAAAAAAACATGTCTGGGAACATTCAACTCCTGCATGTACCTGAAGTCCATCTGCCAAAGGAGGAGAAAAGAGGTGGATGGAGAAGTGAGCAAAACTATCCCAAAAATCTAAATTAAAATAACTTGATTTTCTTATGTAGCTAGGGGAGGTAGTTAACTTCTTTTCGTGCAAGTATCAGATGGTCATACTTTTATTTTTTTTCTGCAATGCTTCACAATCAGAGTAGAATTTAAATAAAAACTTACTATAGTGTGTTAAGCACTAACATGGCATAAAACCATTTTTTGAGTACCATTCATTCTGCTGACTTACTTGTATTGTACATATGGGCAAGAAAGCTAATTATGTAGAAGTCCTTTTTTTCTGCAATGCTTCACAATCAGAGTAGAATTTAAATAAAAACTTACTATAGTGTGTTAAGCACTAACATGGCATAAAACCATTTTTTGAGTACCATTCATTCTGCTGACTTACTTGTATTGTACATATGGGCAAGAAAGCTAATTATGTAGAAGTCCTTTCTGAGTGTCCTTTGCAGGGGGAGAAAAGCCTTTGAGAGATCTATTTACTTTTATTATTCTTGGACTGTCTTACTACTTTCTTATCCTTTACAACTGCTGGGATAGATGCAAATCAGTATACAGCAGTGTATTGTAGGGGGTTTCTTTCCTCATGTTAGCCAAAAAAAAGAAAAAAAAAAGAAAAAAAAGAAAAGAGGTAAAATCTCTAAGTTATTCTCTCTAATTTTTGTGGACTTTCTTGCAATCACTTTATCTCACTTGAAAATATTTTTTTCTCCCTGCAAGCTGTGTGAAAAATCCATATACAGCTATGGAAATCAATTAATGCTTCTCAGGGGAGTCGTTCTGGTTATGAACAAACTGTTGTCAAATGTAGAATGTAAACAAACTGAAAATTTAAGATTTCTACTTGCCTAATCATTCTTTGATGGTAATATTGGCAGAAAACCTGTGATAATAGCAATGAGAGCTTTCCCAAAAGAGGCAGGAGTTTTCAGCTGATATAGCATTCTCTCCTATCAGTGCTGCACTAAAATTGCATCTATTTTCTTACTCCTCCAGCATCTACTTTGGATCTTATAAGGTAGGTACAATGCAGCATGGCCTGGGAGAATTTACTTGGGAAGTAGGGCTGCTTTCCTCTGTGAACAGCAGAGTTCAATTCTTCCTACCTGACTTACTATTTTCTTTCTCCTAAGAAGAGCATCCCTATGTCTCTATAAAGATTTGGCTGTGGTCAGTAGGCTGAGTGTAGACCAGGGGCCTAAAACGTTAAGGAGAATACTTATTTTTTTCTTCTTCTGGTGTTTCCAGTTACGCTCGTTAAATCAGTACAGTTTCTTTTCAGTTCTAGTTTTTCCTTCTTCCTTGAGGGGAGCAAACATAGCAAAGGTGACTGATGAACAGTCCTTCCCTGAGACTGCTGTAATCTTCCTTTGGGTCATTTGGCAGCAAAGATGCATTGATGAAGTAGTTGATATTTGTGGAAGTACCTTGGAGCCACCAGGGCTTGGGAAGCTGGGCAATTGTGAGATTCCAGCTTCTTCAGTGCTTCTGACTACTGCACTGTGTACCCCAGGCTCTGTATGGACTCTAGCACAAAGATTAACCTTTTCTATCTGGGCTGATGGTGAAAGCTTTTGGATGTGCAGAAGCCCTGCCAAATGAAAGGTTCACAGCATGGTACTGATGTGCTCACTATACAAACCTATATGGTCAAGTTGTTTACTTCTTAAATAAAATCTTGATGTAAAAATCTTTGCTAAAGAAGAGGCATCTACATCTGTCGTGCATATTTTCATAAAGACCAAAGTAATCACTGTATATCTTATCAAGTGCTGTTTCTTCAATTTAACTGAACTGTGAATGATAAAGGAAGCCTTTTCCTGGGTGGTTTTTTTTTGTTTGTTTGGGTTTTTTTTGTTTGTTTGTTTGTTTTGGTGTTTGGTTTTCTTTTTCATCTTTGGTAAAGAAAAATAGAGGTTGTAAACTTATTTTTTTTGAATTTCATTAAAAGCTATGGATAAAAACAGTGTGGCACTGTCACCTCTACAGTCCTTGTGACTTCACCCCACATATACAAAGGACAATACTCAAGCTGGATTGCTCTATAAATTACTGTGGAAACAGTCAACAGGAACTGATTTGGATCATTCCTGGTGGTGAGAGAGATGAATGACGGGATGCTGAGAATCCTTCTGTGGTTGCTTTGTTTGCTTCTCAAACTTCAAGGACTGTTTGAATACTGCATGCTTCCTAATGACCTCTGCCCCCTGGTCCCCTCCAGCCATGAATTTAAAATATTTAACTTGCTGAAAGACTTTGAACTTCCGTTTAAAATCATCTAAGTGGGAAAGCATTGACTGTTGGCGAGTTCAAGTGTAAAATTGGTTGTAAGTACTCGTGGGGGAACAGTGCAATGGAGCTGAACAGTACACTGAAAATGAGAGTACTCTAAATCAAAACACACAAAACACATTTGTTATTTAATGTCCAGTGCTGGTTTCTCTGGGCACAACTAGTAAATACTAGCTCTAAAGTCCATTTAAGTCAATCAGAAGAATCTTACTGTAATTAATTTTGGCTGGATTTTGAATCAATTCGTTCTCTAAAGGTGCTTTACCTTAAGTTTCTATTATAAGATGTGGATCACTTTTCCTTGGATGTTTCATGAACATGATTGTACAGTGGATTTATAAGGCCTGAGGCAAATCAGACTCAGATACGTATCTTAACCACTAATTAATATAAGCTATGGGAATCTATAACTAGGTAATTTTGATTTTCAGGAAGGAACAGGTAAACATGGATTCTTTTCTTTGCATTTACATGTATTTAAAATAATTTTCTTTGAAGCTTTTAAAAAGAGGAATTAAAACCCATGTTTTGGGGAAGCTAAAAGTCAAGTTAATATTGCTGCCTAGGACCTGGTTTTGCCTGGTGAGGATTACCAGATGCTCAGATTAATTTCATTTGTTGCCTAAGCTTTGTCTGACCCCTCTTTAGAGGTGAGGGTTAATCCACTGAAAATATTACTCTGTTCTGTATTGTATGCCATTAATTCTTGCAGAACGGGTTTGGCTTGTTGATTAGTGTAACAGGAATGATGGAATATAATTAAAGGAAAGCAGTATTTGAGGTATGTGTTGGCGCTGTCTGGTGCTGTGCCCCAACATCTTACCATACAGTATCAAGGTATTTTTCTGTTTACTTAGAGCTGTGCTTGGGAGCGCTGTCTTGCCATGTTGGAAGCTTGTGCTGGAATTGTTTTGCATCTCTCTTTACAGCTCTCTACACAGCGCACCCTTTCTGGCTCTTCTCCCTCCATTGTGAGTTAGAAGAATGTGCTGGACATTTCTTCTCTTACTATTTCTGTTTAATTTCTGTCATCTTCGTGACAGCCAGGAAAGAAGTGCTGCTGCTTCACCTGCCTTGTGAACAGGTCCACTCGTTGGCCTGGCTGGGGGGATGCCATGCTGGGCAGGGTGATCCAGGGCTGGCCCACAGCTGCGGAACAAGAATGATCATCATTCCTGTTTGCTCAGGGAGTCACATTTTGCCATGTATGCTTTTTTTTTTTTTTCTTTAAAAGTCTCCTAAAGAATTAAGGGTTGATATATATTTCTTTCTCCCGTAAACATACAGCTTTCCCTTCATTGAAGGAACATCAGTGAGGTGGTGAAGTCAGCTCTCAGAAGGGAGAAAATGGCATATTTAAGATTGCCTAGGTGGTCGTGCTATGGCTTATTGTATGTGTACATCTTTCCTTTATGGTCACATTGGCCACATACAATGTTTTCTCTGAGTTTCCAATGTATCCAGCACACAGGAAGGCCTCTTTACCTCATGATCAGCTCTTTAGCATTTTGTTTTTGTCATTGTTGTGTGTGTCCCCCAGGCTGTGTTTACTACATGCTATTGAAGTGATGCTTTCAGGATAGGGTTATTAACTAACTCGTGAGCTTTCCTTTGGTTCTCATTAGTATAATAGCTTAGCGTTGCTTAAGCAATAATTACTTTGCCTTCCTCACCTGCAAACTGAGGGCATATCTTTAATTTTATAGATAGAGTAACTGAGACAGGAAAAGGTGTTACCTGGAATGCCTGATTTAAAAGACTTCTATTTAGAAAAGTTCTTACTATTATGTATATGTAGGAACGGATTAAAGAAAGGGTCATCACATTTTTATGACGCATGAAGCTGAGGACAAAGGGCTGTGTTTTTTTTCCCTCTCTAATGTCATTATTGCAAATTGCAGATCTGTCTGATTTGAAATTAAGCTACAGAAAGACAACTAAACAAGGTCACATAATGGAGAGTGTTTAAGGAATATTAAAAGTAGTCAATCCCATCAATGTTTAGGTCTTTATTTTATCAGGAAGACGTTTGCACTTTCTCTGCTGTTTGTGTCCATTCTGAACTCGTGATGTTCTGCATGCTCACTTGTAGCTGTGGAGGGAGGCAGCTGTTGCCTCCTCCATACTAACTCAGGCCAGAATTACAATCCTTGCAGCAATGAAGTCTAAGAGGATGCTTCCTACGTTTCTGTCCTCTGAACATTGGTGGAGCTCCTGGGGCTGTTTGGATGCATGACGCCAAGCAAGGCTGGCTAGGCCATGGTGTGGAGTGGGTGCTCAGGGCACCTTTCAGGCAGCCTCTGAGTCCCAGAGTGTGACACTGGATGGCACCATGACCTGGTCTTCCTTTGAACTGCATTGGGGGAAAAATGGTATTACCATCTTGTTCCATGGTCACTTTTCAGTTCAGTCAACCAACCTTAGCATTTTTGCATTGTTTCCCTGGGACCTAGAGTAAAATGGTAATAATTATATTTGACTGTGGGTTTTTTCCTTACAAATATATATATATATATATTATTTTTTTTTAAAGAGGGGGACAGGGGAGAGAGAGTGTTTCAGTTCAACCTTGTGACTGCGACAATGTGAAGATGGATGTATGCATATGGATATAAAACAGTTAATTGGGGACCAGTTAGATTTACAGTTGCTTTAATTTTTCGTTTTGCAGCTAAAAGAATGTTAAGGGCCTTAGTGTAAGGAAAGCCATGGCTGGAATGATCTAGCTCGCCTGGTTATGAACACTTTCTGACTACAATATAATAGCCACCCAATGCAGAAACATAAATCATAGTTCTCCTCAGTGAACTGTGTTGTGAAGGCCAGTAGATATGGTATTACTGTATTAGCATCCTTGTGAGTAAATTGAGATGTGCATTGCAGTGAGAGAATGACTTTTGTATGCATTAATACGCTAATCTTTCATGTAGATTAGGCAGGGAAGGAAGGCTGTTTGCAGGGCAAAACAAATTAAGCATATGTCTTTTGTTTCATCAATTTCCTTGCTCATATCCTTGATTTATATTCTGTCAAGATTTCACGGCACCTGTACCTTTGTGGCAGTGTACTTTAGCATCTGTTCATTCGGTGCCAGTTTTTGTTACTCACTGACATTTGTTCTTTCTATTCCTTTTCAAGCAATGAATACAGAAAAAGAAAGAAATTGAAAAGACCACAAATGTCAAGAAAAAGAACAAATTCAAAGAAAAGTGAATCTAAAGTAAAAATGTCTATCTGAGATGAAGCAAGGGAAAGAAAGTGGTATTTTTTCACTGCACTATACTCTGCTGTGGTCTACCCACTGCTTGAGAAGAAATAATTAAACCAAGTGTGAACTTAATTTATTCGTTTTGTTGCCAAGTGGCAAGGCTGGACCTGATGGACATCTGAAGTAGTAGCTTGTTCTGGATTCCAAAGCTGTTTCGCTGTGGATCCCAGAACGAAAAACAACACTACATGGATAGTGGTAGACATGCAGTTCCTTGTGGAGAGATCCAGTTCCTGGGGCACCTGGGAGGGTTATGTTTCTGTGGTGGTCAGTTTTGATTGGGACAACAGCACAGGAAGGGTGTACAATGGCAAGCACTGCTGCTGGTGGGAATTGGCTTTGCCCTTCTGCAGTTGCGTAAACTTTTACAGTCTCATCTAAAACTGGAATATGGGTCTTCTGATTGGAACACTTAAAATCTTTTTTCCCCCAAATGTTTTAAGCAGTCCTTCAGCAGATGAATTGAAATAGTTTTTCTGATAGGTTAAAGAGTGAATTACTGTATTAATTAGGTATTCTTTAACACCATGCATTTAGATTTGCTGTTCTGTTATTTTGCCCCTTCCTGCATGGGTACCTCTGTGACAGCTTTGAGTAGATGAGTAGATGATACTGCAGTTGATGTATAGAGGAAAACTGTTACTGAGATGCAGTCACGAGCTAACTATTTCACATGGCAGAAAGTGAAAAAGACATCAATTACCTGTTCAGACAAGACAGCAGAACACAATATTTCCTGCAAATGCATGATTCTTTAACACAAAAAATAATTTCTGGAGTTCTGTGCTGTGAGAGGGTGAGATATGGACGTGTTAAATTATGAATTTATCTTTTATTTCAGCTAAGCATTTTGTGTTCTGTAAGAATTTTTTTATTCAGTGTTGCAAAAGCCATGCTGACCTTGACCTTGACATGGAAATCCAAGGAAAGAAAAACAAATGCATGAATGCAAAATGTAGGTTCCCTGGCCTGGTAGGTATATTGAATTATACAAATCAGGGATTTTAAGAGATCGTGAATAAGTCAGGTGTGCAGTGCTAGTGTGGCTTAAAAGGAGGAAAATTGTTCTGTGTATTAGCCGGAGTTGTGTATGTAAGATTCAGGTGTAGCTCTGTGTGTAGCATTGATGAAACCTCACTAGGGAGCCATAGTCAAATTTTGTGCAGCATGGTTTAAGAAAAAGCAGATTGATTGGAAGCAGTTGAAAAAGAGGTGTTTTTGAGAGGACTGGAAGACTTCATTGTGAAAAAAATGGGACATTACTGAGTTTCTGTTGACTCTGTCCTAAGTCTGTTTGCTTTTGGCATGCACTGACCTGGGAGCGGGAGGTCATCTGCTCTTGCTAAGGGTTGCATTTCCCTGCCCTGGCTTTTCTGATGATGCTCGTGGGAGGTCAAACCACTTTGTCTGAGGAGCTGTCTGAGAGGCTGAGGCTCTCCTCTGCCTTCACACTTCGGAGACCTCTCACTGAAACCCTGAAATTTTAAAGTACTGAACCTTTGGTAGGAGTGTTGCTTCTGAAGACCCAGTCACAGTCTGTGGGGCACTTGGGAGGCCCAGTTTGGTGCCTTTCTTCGAGGTGCTGCTCACTGTTGCTCACTGCACCATGTATTTTCTCATAGGCAGGATTAAAATTCTTCACTGAGTCAAGTCACACATTTGCATGAATGTCTCCTCTTGGTGATCACAAAAGACGCATAAATTGCAAGTAATAATAAGTACCAAAATGAAAAAACATACACTAATACACTCCTGCAGCCACTGAGCTTATGAGTAATTTACAGCTGTTTTTTCTAAGTCCCCACTCCATCCGCCTGATCTTCAGGGTTACAGTTCCCTCGTGGCCCCAGTTCAAGAAAGCAGTTAAATATTAGTCTTAAGGATATTGTTATTCAAGACAGGCCTTTTAATATTTTCCTAATGTTAAACCCCATGAGAACGAGACTTAATCCCCTGTTTGAACTTTAGCATGTCCTTTTCTATCCTGAATATGAATGCTTTTTAAATAGAAGCCCAATTGGGTAACTGTGTAGGGAAAAAATACTTCTTTAGACCTCATCTGATATTTTTTTTGCATAAAGAGGAAAAAGTCACCTTTAACAAAAAGGTTGTTTTTTCCATTTCCCAACTTTACCTTTTTATTTCTTATGATGTTGTTGGTACTAGTACACAGAAGTCTTTGCAGTACACGTGGAGGTTACAATGCTAAAACAAAGCACACACAGACTTAAAAGAGTGTGGTGGGGCTTAGGGATGTGGTTTAGTGGTGGTTTTGGCAGTGTCAGGTTGATGGCTGAACTCTGATCTTAAAGGTCCCTTCCAACCTAGACAATTCTATGATTCTATAAGTGCGCTTTGTCGTACTCCCAAGAAATCCCTTCTGAAATGCCACAGCGTGGGCATGGGAGGGGGACAGCAAGGCGGGCTGGCTGGGCACACGAGGGAGCCTGGTGGCAGGAGCTGTTGCCCCATGCCGGCCATACACCCCAGCCAGTCCTTGCTTCCCCCACCAAAATCCTCAGGGCTGCTGCCCTTTGAGGGGGCAAGATGACTGCATCTCCCACTTTGTTTACATCCCCTCTGCCCTATTAGTATTCAATTCACTAGCTGTTCTGACTGGTTTTCTGATTTAAATAGGAGCCCTCTGTAAATTAAGTGAAGACCCTTAGTTTCCATTGCATCTGAAACTGGATTATTTTTTTTAATGTCCTCTATTGGTAAGTGGGAAGGTTGTTGTTCTATTCTACCAGCTGGCTGTCAAATAACTGTGTGGTAATTAGGTGGGTTAACATTTTGTCCTTTTGCAAATGGCCTGTGGTCCTTCTAGTTGTTGTGTTTGCTTGTTGTAT
>VZRU01002868.1:646011-659223 GCA_013398155.1 Pedionomus torquatus | reverse complement strand
TTTTTTTTTTTTTTTTTTTTTTTTTTTTAACTTAAAAAAGACACAAGTATTAGCAGTTTTTTTTTCTCTTCCAAAGTTTCTGTTTATGTAGTAGAGCAACAGACCATTTTGTTCAGATTTTTTTTCTGGTAAGAAATAACATATCTTGAAGTTCCTTAATGAGTCGTGCACCCAATCAAGTGACCCAAAAGCCCGTAGCTACACCATTTGTTACCATTCATCGCTGTTAGGGTTTGAAGATGTTGCATACAGGTAAGCAACTGCTGTGCAGTTGCTGACGTTTTGATTAATGCATGTATCTGGCTGGAATGATTTCTCACTGCATTCTTTTTGCACTGCTTCCCTTTTATTTTAGACTCAAATACCCAAATCATAAAATATGTGCACTGTGGTGGGTGTAGTTCCTGAAACTCCTGTGCCCTGGTCTGTATTTCCAGTGTGGGAGAGCAATGAGGACAGACAGTGTGCTTTGCTCTACTGCTGTCACCCACCTAAGCATGCTGGGTGGGCAGAAAGAAACTGTCCTCGCATATTCTAAGCACCTTTACATTTCATTTTTATTTCTTATTGCTTTTATTTCTCAGAAGAAAGGGCAAGAAAAAAGAAAGAAAGCGGTGAGAGGGTTTTGGAAAAGCAGGGGGATGAGGGCAAACGGACCAAGTTTTTGTTTCTTTATTGTACAGAGAAGCCCCATAGAATGGCACCTGCAGTTTTTGGTGAGGGTGGAGAGTTCAGTGTCTTACCGTAGGTGTCCTGTCATCTGAAGCAAGGAGGTGCTCAGCTGTGTGCTGAAAGGGGAAAACTGCTTGTAGTATGGAGTCAATGGGACAGAGGAATTTTGGAGGGAGATCTCAATACTAAGATAAAAAGGCAAATATAATGGAAAATAGCTTTAGCTGCTGCTGTCCAAATTGAAGAAGAGATTCTAGCCAGGAAGGGCTATGCAGAAAGGTATGTGGTAAGAAGGATAGCCTGGAGAGATGGGACTAACATAGGAGACAAAGCTACAGGAGCGAGGGCTCAGAGATTTGATATGTAGGGGGATAAGGAAGGCACTAGAAAATTAATTACTTAAATTTACCAGTTCACAATATTTTACCTCATGTCCCTTCTTAGTTCTACAAGTCTTACAAAATGGAAATCCAGAGGCAAATTGACTTGTGATTAAGAACAGGAATGAACTCATGTCATGATCTCTAAACAATTTTCTTTTTGGGGGAAGAATGCAAGTTGCATTTGGTTTATAATCATCAGAGAAGACAGTTGTCAGTGAAGACCTTGATAATACTCTCACTGGTGTAATAGGGAAACTATATATTCATAATCCAGGGAATCGATGCCTGGAGTCCACAAAAAATGAAGCTTTTGTTCACTGAAGAGACGATTAAGTCTGTGGTAAACTGGCAATTAATGTCATTAATGATTAATGTTTGATTGTGTTAGAAGCTGTATTTAATGATTAATAGCAACGTCAATGTATATTTATAAAAGACGTTAATGGCTGTAGAGCAATTTACTGGCTGAAGAGAAAATTGGTTGCTTCCTGTTAAATATCAAGTTAATGCTGCTAGTCAGAGATGTATTTGGAAGTAGGCAGCATTGTTCACTTGTGAAATCAACATAACTTTGAGAAATTGCCGTAACACATTTCACAAAATTTAATCCAGATAAATAGAGCTGAAGGAGAACCTGAAAGTTTTGTATTGTCTCTCTCAATATCTGTAAATGAACTTCATTTTAAATGTTTTTCGCATCCTTATCATGGCTCTATTAAAATGAGCGTTAAAAAGTTCAGTGAGAGGGAAAACAATTTTTAAGTCAAACACTCCCAAGCGCTTTGCTGATCTGCAATGAAGAAAGACAAAACTCTCTGATCTGTGCTTTCTTGGCCCATGCAGTTGCACGTTCGTTTCTTTTGTGTAACTTAAATTGTAGATTTTCTATTAGGTTTTATTAACACAAAGATTGTTATTTTATTAACATAAAGATTATTCATGTAAGGATTATTCTTTGATTGTGCAACACAAAATGAATGAAATCATATATGTTTTGAGCTGATTTTTCAAAGCTGTCATTTCAATAATCAAAATTGGATTGCCAAGTTTTGTTTAAAAGACAATACCAAAGCAGCACAACTCTATACAGGAGAAGGAGATGCCATGGTGAAGACAATATTGTGTTTGTATGCTTGTTTAGCTTTTCAATACACATTCTTATCCTAGATGAAAGCAGGGTCCCCAGACGCACCTGGCTGGTTTAGCATGGAAGGACATGGTTTATATGACAGGCACTCTGAAAACTAGGCAGGCAGATCACCTTTTTGCTGCTCAGATTTAAGAGTTTAAGCAAGATTTAACAATCTGTAATAGTGCTGTAGGTACAGAGACTGCCCTTTGTTGTAGTTTTTCTTCTGAGCTTTGTAAGGCAGCCAGGCGGTTCTCTACATCATTCCCCCTCATTGGAAGTTGGATGTTGCATTGTAGCAGTGCCAGTGGAAAGGACAGCTGACTGCTTTTTCTTTAAATTTCTCAGATGTAGTCTTTGCATCTGGCACATTTCTTCAGGAACTGCTTCCGAGGGAAGGCATTTAGGCTCAGCATGTGCTAGTGCAGGGGAAGTGTAACATATAGGCTCTATCTTGGGCTCTTCCAATAAGTGCAGGTGACCTTGGGTAAGTTGCTTAATATCTTCATGCTCTCCCACTCTCTGGCTTTATCACTTAGTTGGGATGGTATCTTTTACTGAGCACAATGGAAACGTTATCTTAGATTGGTCATCAAAGTATTCTCTTAATGTAAATGAAAAAGAGGATTTTTTTTTCTTTTTACTCTTCTACATAACATTGACAACAACACATGCTAGCATTATTTTGTTTTTCTTGTTACTTTTTTAGCTATTAGTCTTCCTCTTGTTGGGCTTTTCTCATTTTTATGGATCAGAAAGCATCTACTTTGAGCGCATGCCTTATGCTTCCAGTTATTGATCAAGCTGAGGGGATGGGGGAAGACAAAAGAAAAGTTTGGGCTTCTTCAAAGACGTTTTCTTACTGAGATGAAGGGAAACAGAATTTTTCATTTTGGATCAAATGCAGTGTTTCTGATGTGTCAAAATAGTTTTTCCTGACATATCTGGAAGATAATTGTGTTGACATTTGCAAAAATTTGTTGGGTTCCCTTTTGAAGGGAAAGTAAAGTTCTTAAAACAGGGTCAGGGAGCTTTGTTGCCCTTTGTGTAAGGGCTGAGTTTGCTTGAACTGAGGGTGCTGCACAGGCCTTCCAGTTCTGTTGGAGGGGCTGTGGAGCCAGCTGCCAGGGCCTGAACAGCACATCACTCAGCAGCCACTATCCTTTATGTGGTTCAGAGCAGGAATTTAAATTGGGATGTCCAAGTTTCTCATGTAAATGACACATCAGTCTGAGCAGGACAACATGGGTCCTCTGGGGCCTGGGAGGGGTGGGTCCATTAGGTAAAACAGTACAGTAGTTTGCAAATCTAGTGTTAATTTGGGGGTGGGCAGGTGTTTATTACAAAAGCTCAAAAATATAATGTTGTGGAAGTGTCAATATAGTTGATTCTGGAACTGCTGGAATAAACTGTTGGGAAAATTTTATTTTTGGTAATGTCTTGCTGAACCTGAACCAAATAAGCCCAACAGTTTGAAAATACTTCTTGTTTTCTTGCAGCCAAAGTATTTAGAAAAAGTCACTTGTATATACCTGTTGTTTTGGTTACTCTGAAGTATCAGTCCAGACAAAATGAATAGTCTAAAATAAAAGCTGAAAAATACTGTCCAGTCCTCATCTCACAAACAAATAATCTCAAAACTTTCTACCAGCTATACATTTTATAAATTAATTCAGTAGTTACATGAATTAAAAATAAGACTGTCTGTTAGTATAAAGCTTTGTGATAATATTAAAAGACGCTTTTTATCTCCATTGCATTTCCTTGATTGGAGTACACGCAGCACAGGAGAAATTGAACATTAACAGTTGTGACCCAGTTACCATTCACAAAGTAGCTGAGACTGAAGAGTTAGAAATATGGAGTGGGGATGACATTTATAATGTTGGCTGTGAAATACTCATGGAAATCAATTTCTTTTATAAATATTAATTTGACATTGGCTTAGCATTTAATAAGCTGAATTGCTCAAGATGATAAAGACGCCTTATTACATCTGGACAGTCTTAGGAAATATTTCTGTCTGCCATTTAAAAAGTGTGAAAAAGACATGAAAAGATTTTAAGTTATGAAAAGTAAAAGAGGGTTGAATGTGAAGTTAATTGGGGTTTAGAGTATATAAAGTAGGGACAAAATCTCTACATAAATGGACTTAAAGCCTATTCTGAATGAAAAGGGAATGCAACTTGATTTCTTTGTAAATTTGTCAAATGGCATCATTGCCCTAAGTTTGAAAATGCCAATGTGCAAAATACAGGCTTCGTTTTACTGTAGCATGCACAAAAATGTCTTAACTGAGAGACCAAAATGACTCAGGGGTGACCTTTTGAGTCCTTGACTGCTTTAAAGGCAAGTTATTTTCTAGCCTGTTGCTTTTGGGCTATGTTGGATGCTGCAATACTCAAAGCTGATGGTTATTTTTGTTGCTGTTAACTGTTCTCATTATAAGGTAAGCTACATAGTATGTGATACTATTTTGTTATATGTATAAATCAAATGGTTGCTACCAATAATGGGCTGCTGAAAGAGGACCTAAGAGTATTGAAGAAATTTTAAGCTCAGTTACTCGTGTGCCTTTCATCATTCTTGTGTGCAAAATAAACCCAGTACCTAAGTTGTGCAAGCATAAATTTCTTAGGCGATAAAAACAAGAACGAACATTAAGGACAGAACACATAATGTTCTTATTGTATTTTCAATACCCACAGGATTCCAGAAATGTTGATCTTTGTAAGCTCCAAGGGAGATAGCTTGAAGTAATGTCCTCCCCAGTTTAGAAGAGGACGTTTTGACTACCATTCTGTCCTGCCTGATGGATCCCTTGTTCTGTGCAACAAAACAAAGTAGTTTCAGGGTGAGCTTCCCCTGGTGGCATATCTGCGTGTGTCCTTCCCAACTTGTTCCAGCAGAATCAGAGGTGCCCTCTCAGAAGTTTTCTTTGCACTGTTGAGAAGTGCAAGCTTGCTCTGAGGTGAAATCTTGGTCTGCACTGGGAATCTCTCTATAAACTTTAAAGATGTCACTTCATCTTTGTTTCCTTGTTAAATGGACGTACAGGTTTCCTGGAAAAGAATTATTTCCAGAGGGGAATACTTCCAGAATTGTTCTTCATTCTTTGTTTCCTTTTGTTCTTTTTTTCTTGCCACATTATTTTATGGTGTTCTCCAGGTCACAGGTTTGTTGTCATAGTGATGATACTAATCTTTGTAAAATAATGAAGTGATTTAATTTTTTGACAGCAGGAAGAGAAAGTAGATCAAGTTGTTGATATGCAATATCATAGGCATTCTTGGCAGGAAACTTGTACATATGAGTGGTCTGCTAACAAAAACCAGACTTTTATCTTTATGGGGAGATTTTAATCAAATTTTAGATTAATAAAGGTTAAGACTGTTTAAAGCTGTTGTTTACTTGCCTACTCTAAAGCCATGCCTCCATTTTAAAGGCACATGGTACTACATTTCTTTCAAAAAAAAAACCAACCCAGGCAAACAACCCTTCCCCTAAAACCTTGAAAATAAAAAATATGTTCCTGCAGAGTGTTCCTTAGTAACTATTTCAGTATGACATTTTAATTATAGCCTAAAGGCCTCAACATCACTTGAAACCTGGTACCTATACATAGCAGAGAATTGTCTTTACTCCCAAGAGCTTGCAGTCAGAGACACGCAAAGCAGGTGTTTGAAGTGAGCATGAGGAATGGGGTCACTCCAGCTGAACCTGGAAAATCAAAGCTGCTGGTACTGGATTGTATTGTTACTTCCTACTGGTGCAAGGTGCAGTTGGTCCTGTTGCTATAGATAGAGTGGTTTAAGCTTGTTTTCATATGAGTTGTCTGTTCACTGTACGAGGCAGGCAAAGCTGGCTCGACCAGGAGATAAGCTTGTCTGAAAATTCAGGGTTTTCTTGTGTCCTTTCGTTATATAGAGAATTTTTTTCCTTCCCCCCCCAAACCTTAAACCTCTTGTTCATGTTCTTGTGGGGCTCATACTTCAGGTCAAAAACATTTAAGAAGAGATTTTATTGAAAGTCCTCATTAAAAGAGCTCAGTCTTGTGAGAATGCACAAGAGAGGTAATGGCTGCAGATCACTCCATGAGAAAGATCCTTCCAGCTATCCTAGGACACTTCTGGTACAATGGGAATGCCTGGAAGGGTGTTCTAAAAAGTCCTTTTCATGATGTGAATTATAACCCCTTTTTGCTTCAACATGTAACAGTTGGAAACAGTTGATTTTCTGTAAAACTTTAGGGGAGGTTCCTCTAAAACAGTAGGAAATGTGGCGATAGGAACCTCACTGTGAAATTGCAATTAAAGGCAAACTATTTATATCATCATTGAAGGCAGCTATGAAGTTAGGCCTGAACACTCTCCTTACTTGGTTTACCTTGAAATAACACTAATGTCACTCACCTCCACAAATGTCACCTTGCAGTAAAACTTCCCTGGCAGCGAAGAGCAGTGGTTGGTTCCTCTTCCACCGCAGAGCCCAGAGCGTGCTGTGCTCTAGCACCCAGGTCATTGCAGTGACTTCTCCCTGAACGCATTTAATCAGTGAGTCCTACTTGCTGTGTTGCCCCTCTCACCCTTGTTAGTAATGTGGGAGAAGAGATTAGGTGGTTTCCATTTTTAAATTAATAATAATCCTCCCTGCCCTCCCCATCTTTAGGAGAGGAAAAGAAGTTTTAGGATTAGCAGAGTTGTATTTTGAGAAAAAAAATGAGCCCATCACACGTTCCTCTCAGCTATGGAACATAGTTGGCTGGTACCCTGTGCTTATCCTGGCTGTTAGTGCTAATGATCTCTGAGAACATGGAAGAGCAATAGTTACAGAAGTCTCAACACTGTATAATTTGATCCTTGTCTGATTGTTATAACAAGCATCTTTGTAGGAATACGAGCAGGCTATACTCCAGAATGCTTGCTTATTGTGTTTCTTTATTGCATGCTTTGAATGATTGCTGAATTTGATAAATTTTTGGCTAGCGTATTGTTGTGATCTTTTGTGTGTTTTGTTTTACTTCTACAGCCACTGAAATCTGGATTCAGATATATTTCAGCCTAGCTATTTAGATAACTTATTTCCTCTCAGAACATCATTTTAGCATGAAAATGAAAGTAGAAGCTATTTAGAGGTAAAAGTGGAGAAACTGTAGTGCTAGGTTTGATCATACGCTTTTGAAAATGTAACAATTGTCTACTGTTCCTTCTTTTCATAACACGGCTATTCAGGTGTTAATAAGCAACCATGAATTTGAAAGTGAGAGGAAAATACTCATATCCCTCTCAGATTTTCTGAAAGTGGTAAATGGAACTGGTAGTTTCCTTTTGCTGCATTGTGGATAGGAGGTGGCAACAGGTAAGTCCTTGTTTAGATAAGGAATAAAAATAACCACAACTGCTGCTGCTTCTGGTTTAAATATACTATTAAATGACATTTATATGTATTGTCCTTTTCATGATCTACTTAAGATACACATGACTGAATTATTTACAAGAGGAAAACCCTAGGGACTATGTGGCTCAGAAGCAGGCCTTTTATCTCTAGGTTGAAAGTTCAAATTCAACCCAATTTGGAGGGCTGTTTTAGCATATGGTAAAGTCAATAGTTAATGCTTTCATGCAGCTAAAGCTTAGACTTCCAGCAGGGTTCCCAGGCATCAGAGAGAGCTGAGGATGGCTGGGGCTGAACACTTTGCTGTTTTTATTACTTGGAGTATATTGCCTTGAAAATGAGACTGGGGCAGTATTTCGAACAGTTGCCACTGCTGTAGCAGTGTGTCTTCGTTATCAGTCCAGTCCGATCTCAGCAGCCAGAGGAGAGAAAGAGAGGCTCTGACCATCATCATGTTTATCCAATCCTTGTTTTGACAGAGTTACAAAATGCTATTTTATCTGGTACTGAAGCTGGGTATTGCCTTCCCAGTTGTACTGTTCTTCTTTCCGGCCTGCAGGTATAATTTTAAATTTTAAAAGTATTTCTCAAGTGCAGTCTGAATATGAAACCTTCCTCTTCAGGTAAATTGGCAGAATACTGTGTCCTTACATGATGCTTTTCAGTTTTTTCCCATATAAGGTGCTTGTGTGTATGTTAGTCACACTTACTCTCTTTTTTTTTTTTGACCAGTTTTCTATAAATTTTTGTGGAGGTGTGGAGTATACTGAGAGGTGGCAGTGACTGTTTAGTATTAATCTTCTGGTTAATAATTAAAATACCAGAGAGAACCAGTTGACATAAACATTTATTTTTCTTCCAGTTATGACTAGATAAAACTTTGAGCTGCACCAAGCAGTAGAGAAGACTACAGCATTCGGACCTTAACCACTCATCAAGAAACAGCCTTGTTGTTACTCAGACTGATTTGCCATCTGCTAGATTGAAATCTCTAGGTGTTCATGTAAGATTGTGATTACACTTGTGATTACAGAGTTAGGTCTCTTTTTTTCCTTTTTATTGCACATGAGTGCCTCAAAATAAAAGCTAGTTTTGCTGGGCTGCTAGTCCAGTAATATCTTGTGTTGCTTCACTATCAGTTTGAAATGTAGTAATGGATTAATTAAATTCTCAGGATTTTCTAGTCAATAAAACGCACACTGGCTTCCATTCATGAATGCTTTATATATGTGATGCTGTATGTGTATTAATGATTCACACAATTGTATATCTTGTTAAATCAGGTATGCTAGGACCTGGTATGTTATGACAACTACCTTAAAATTAAGACCCCCCAAAAATAAATAATTAAAAAAAGAAAAAAGAAAAAAAGGCAAAAGCATTATAATTGCATTTAAACTGAGTTTAATGTGAAGTGCCAGATTATGATAGAAGGTGATTTCTTCATTCTTCTTGTTTTGCTTTTATAGGTAGTAGGCAAAAAAGTGTGCTAAAACATTCCCTTAGCTCTTAAACGAAATGCAACCAAACACTCGCTCCAAACAAAAAATCTATAACTTTTTGAAGACTGCCAGGAGATTACTGCTGTTTGTGGATGGGGGCCAGAGAGGAGGAAAGCAGCTGGCAACACATCTAGAAAGGCCTCTATCTTGAATATGGAATGAAAATCTTAGGCTTGGTATCTTATGCATATTAAAAATAAGAAGTCACTGGAGCCATGCATTTAGTTTGTAGGCTTGTCTGATATAAAATTGCATGTACCTCCAAGTCCTGGTGGACAACACCATGACCGTGAGCCAGCAATGTGCCCTTAAGGCCAAGAAGGCCAGTAGCATCCTGGGGTGCATCAAGAAGACTGTGACCAGCAGGCTGAGGGAGATTATCCTGCTCCTCTACTCTGCCCTGGTGAGGCCCTGTCTGGAGTACTGTGTCCAGTTCTGGGCACCCCTGTTCAGGCAGGATGGGGAACTGTTGGAGAGGGTACAGCAGAGGACCACAACGATAATTAGAGGCTTGGAGCATCTCTTGTACGAGAAAAGGTTGAAGGACTTGGGTCTTTTTAGTCTGGAGACAAGAAGACTTGAGGGGGGATCTGATCAATGCCTATAAATACTTAAAGGGTTAGTGTCAAGAGGAAGGGGCAGTCTTTTTTCAATTGTACCCAGTGAGAGGACAAGAGGAAACAGGCACAAATTTGTACGTAAGAAGTTCCATCTAAATATGAGGAGGAACTTACTCACTCTGAGGGTGGTAGAACACTGGAACAGGCTGCCCAGAGAGGTGGTGGACTTTCTGTCTCTGGAGATGTTCAAAACCCACCTGGATGAGTTCCTGTGCAACCTGCTTTAGCAGGGGAGTTGGACTAGATGATCTTCAGGGTTCCTTTCCAACCCCATATCATTCTGTGATTCTGTGCATGTACTTGTTAAAATAACTGAGAACCAAGAAGGCAGAGATTTACACAGATCAAGAGGCCTGTTCACTATGGCTTTCCTTATTGTAGAGCTGAAAAAAGGTAATGTTGAGATAAAAGGAGTTTACCTACTGCTGATTTTGCAATGGAAAGTTTATTGACTTTTCCCAGACATCAAATAAGTGTTCACTTGCTTTTTAATTTATTGCCATGCTGATGAGCTGAAGGTGCTGCCGTCTCTGAGTGCAGAGCCCCTCAAGCTTACTCAGCAGCCCCACCCAGCCTGAGTCAAAGCCTGATTATTCAAAATACATCAATAGGCCTGGGCTGTTGTGATGTATGGACTGCTCCAGGATGAGCGGTTGACTCTGGAGAGGGCTCTGGTTGTCAGTGAAACTCCAGACTCAACGGGCTTGGCATTTGTCCTTGCCACATGTAAGAACTTTGAGAGCAAGCTTGGGATGGCAGATTTGCTGAGCTGCAAGCGTATTCTAGAGAAAACCAAGGCGTTGCATTGGCCTTGGTGGAGGTTTGAGCACTGACAGTAGAAGTAAACTCTGCTGTGGAGAAAGAAAACTTTTTGAAGAACAGTAAACCCTTGGATGCTTTTGCCGTTTAAATATTTTTGTGGTTCTTACGACCAGTAGGTGACTAATACTTTTGTTTTGTTTAGGGAGATAACTAATCAGCATCCCTTAGATAAGTTTATCTTTGCAAAAAATCGTATTAGGATGGTATTGTTTCTAAGAATTCCTTTACCCATTTGAAAGGATGTAAGTGGGAGACCAATGCAGTCGAACCTACTTTGCAGGATNTTTTTTTTTTTTTTTTTTTTTGCTGCTACAGCTGTCTGGTCCCATGAGCTACCTGTTTTGATGAGGATACATGCCATTCTGACACTGTTCCACTGCTTTGAGACTAGTATAAACCATGTCTAGAAGAGGGCTTTAGAGCAGAAATGTTGCAAGTAATCCTACTGCTGCCCTTTATCTGCAAACTTGTCTTGTGTGGAACTGGTACTGCTGGTTCTGGGAGAAGATAAAACTGAGAAATTTCTCAGAAATGTGTGTGCTCGCTTGGGTATACAGAGACCTGCATTAAATGGTTTTTCCATGTTTGGTGATGGAGTTTCTGCCAGACCATTTGGCACACATTTAATCAGGCCTTAGAAGAGAAAGGAAGTGTCCTTGGAAAAACTCAAGCCGTTAGAAAGCACTTTGAAGTTACATTGCTGTTGTTTTCTTTGATCTCCAGATGTACCAGTCATTTTTATTCTCATGCATGCAATTGTTAATTGCTTTAATGTTTTAATGGAGAACGCTATTTTACCTTTCATCAGCAATAAAAGTGCTGTGATTCCATTGGTTCACTCTGGAGCAATAGAATTTATCAGGTAGTAAGATAAGGAATGAGTCCTAAGATTTTCCTAGAGAATTTTGGTCCTTTAGCCATCACTTGTAACAGTGAATCCTCAGCTTACATCCTTTTCCTTCTCCAAGGTTTTAACCTCATTGTAAAATTCTATAATTGGTATTTGTTTTGTCTATGGCAGGGACTTTCCCACAGTTAGAGAGGGGAGCTATAGAAATACCCAAATTCCCCACATACGGTTAAAAAAGAAGGGGGTGGGGGAAGTTGTTCATGCACCCTGTTACAGAGTTTTGTTTCCTGGATCTGCCATAAGCCACACTTGCAGAATAATTCTTAAATATTTGCAATGTAAAAGGATTTACACAAACAGTTTAGCACAAAGATAGGATTTTATAAACAGTTCTAACAAACAGACCACCAAAATGAAATCTAATTTGTTGTTTCAATCTGAACGCTAAGTGTGTTCTGTATAAATCAGCCTATCTCAGAGAAGGAAATGGAGCTGCCATCTCAAGAGGCTAATTTTTTGTGAGACTCCCCCGCTGTCAGCCAGACTGCTGACTCTAAGAAATACTGACAAACACACAGTGCCCTTCATGCTACTTGGGACTAGCTATTAACCTGGGAAAATATTGCTGTAGGGATTACACATGGGTTACACTTTCAAATTTACCAGTTTGAGGGCTATAACATCATTTTTGTAACTAAAAAGTGAAATTAAAAAAAAAAAAATCATCACTTTGAGCTGCATGTAGATTTGGTCCTCCTACTCTCAATTTATAGTCCTTTGATGTGATTTCTCTCCTGTTTGGAATAAAATTGAAAAGGTCTAAGAATATTTTCAGTAAAATTTGTACTAGCAATGCAGTTTACTTTGTATGTGGTGTTTAAAAGCCACTAAATAGTACTGGCTTTTCTTTGCAACAGCAGAATGCCGCCATTGAGGCTGTTTGCCCTGAATTATAACACAGACTGTGGGACTTGATAAGAAGGCGCTGTGTGGGAGCAAGATAAAATTACATCCTTGGGATTATACTAAAAATACATTTGTGAAAACAGTGTTTTCATGGCACGGTTTGATTTAACCTGTCCTTGAAGACATCACACCTCTCTTTTGCCTGGTACTGTTTTATCTTGCTTCACAGATGGCACATGGGGAAAATAAAGCACAGTGATAACGGTCAGTGTTTGGTGTATCAGAAGCTTTGCAAGCAGTAGTTGCACGCTGTGTTTATAACCTCAGGCACTGCATGATTTTTATACTTATCCCTGCTTGTCAGACCAGGATTCCCACTGGCTTGTTTGGGCTTCTCTCTTAGGAGCAATAGAGGAAATGATGTCTGTGTTTTGGAGAACCTTGCTGGAGCATTGCCTCTATACCTGTATTCTAGAAATGACAGTTGGCTCAAAGTTAAGATAATGTTATGAAAACAAACAGGCACAGGAGCACTCCAAAATGAACACAGCTTTTGTTTTCAATTTAAAAAAAAAAAAGAATATTTGCTGCTTGGAGCTTGATATATTAAAATCAGTATGAAGTAAGAGAGATTTGATTCCTTTTTGTCTTAAATCAAAGTGCAAAGATTCTTTATTCTCTTGTAATAGCCATTATGCTCAGGCTGTGGAGTCCTATGTATCTTAAATCTCTCATAGGATCTTGGGCTGTGTGTGAATTTGCTTACAAACATTCAGCCATAACCTAGTACCCATCTAGTCTGGGAGAGGGAGGAGAAATCTAAATGTCTCACTCTGGCTTTGCATCTTTGGAACATCTTGTATATCCAGATTACATTGGGTTTTCTTGTTAGAAATGAATCATCTAATTTTTTTTTTTTTTTTTTTTTTTTTTT
>VZRU01002868.1:627611-646001 GCA_013398155.1 Pedionomus torquatus | reverse complement strand
TTTTTTTTTTTTTTTTTTTTGAGTATATGCCCCAGTTTGTGTTTCCAAGTGTGTTCTGGAGTAAGTTTGTGATGAAGAAGATGCTGCTCCTAGTTGTGCTGCTGTTGTGTCTCTGTCTCCTTAGAGTTTCATGTAGCTGATGACATAAGCTGAAGAATTAGAGACACTTAATGTTTTACTGCTAAACTCTCTTTTCTTAGGATAAAATTGGATAGATAGGGTTATGTGATGCTACACAGACTTCAGATGGTCATGTCAGATGGACCTTGTGCATTTTAACTAGTAACACTGAACACATCACAACCTGTGCTTGGATTGTGCAATCTTCTAAATGTTTGGAGCTAATAAAAGTATTTCATGGACTATAGCAAAACTATCTTAGGATCATTAAAAAAATTATACTCTGTCTGCGACGTGAAATAGGTGTTAATATTAAACCATATATTGTATGCAGACATTTGTAATAGAAGAGGATCCAGGGTCTAGTGGGTGTTCAGAGGATGTGTTGTGTGGTAGTTGTGGTAGTGACCAGCTAATTTGACTTCTAAGAAATACTGCTGATAAGACAGATTGACAAATACATCATGCTTCTTTACGGTTCCTGAGTCACCCACCCTGTTCATGGTAAAGATGAGGTCTAGCACTAAATAGATATATAGTCTGAGTATCTCTCAATCTGTAGAAGGGAAGGAAAGTCTGATCTGCATTCAAAGAAGCCTTCCCATGGATTCATCTGGCTTTAGCTCAAATGAGGTCAGAGGGAGACACAACTGTGCTACTAAGAAAGAGTAATATTTGGTGGTTCATCTCTTTTCCAGTTTGATTTTTGAGTTACTGCCTGTCCCTATTCATCCTGCTTCAATCTCTGCCAGTAACCATTAAACAGAGTTGGTCTTCTATGAAATGAAAATTAAAGATTAGAGAGATTAGTAGGCAACAATTATCCAAAGCTTTTCTGTGAGAGCCATAATAAAATTGAGAAAGTCTTTTATGTAATGTTCTGCATCCACTGAAGTGATTTCTTTAAGTAAGAAAATAGGGTATTATTGTCAGCATTTGTTGTGCATAGTGAGATGCTGTGAATTTGGATGAGTTCAAATGGTTTATGTCTGTGATGGGGAGCTCCCAGGGCTATATAACTTATGAGAACTACATAGACTAGGTTTCTAAATATCGTCCCAGAAAGTGTGGGGTACATATTAATTAGGTGGAGATTGAAGCAGACCTTTTGGGCTTCTCTTGTTATTGCTGAACTATGTTATTTTTTTTTCCCCCTAAACAATGGTTGTCTTGCTGTGGCAAGAAGGGCTAGAGCAGGAGCTGGTGGAAATAAGGAGCAAATTGCCTGAAACTGCTGAGGTGAATGACTGCTTGTTGAGCCTGACTGTTTAAAAACATTGTAAGCATATTTCAGTAAAGAAACAACCAAAGCAGCATTATTTAGGATAAACTATTTAAGAAGTGAGTCTTCCTGGTTTCATCGCCTCCAGAGTAGCCCGGGCTGCAAGTTGTGACGGCAGTAGCCCTGTGGGACAGAGGGGCCTGAAGGGTTGGCATGGGCAGAGGAGAGCAGGGAGCTGGAGAGAAAGTGTCAGGTTAGAAGCAACCTTCAGCTTTTCCAGAAGGACAGAACAAATTTGGGGTGAGGCATAGACCACCTTCTTGTTGCTGCCTCCTTCTCCCTGCTTTTTCTCTTTGCAGCTGTAGGTGAATGGGTAACTCTTTGCTCTGAGTGGAGACCAGATTCCAGCCAGGGTAGCATGTGGACCACAGACACCTGGTCCATAGTCTAAGGGATTTGTGAAGGGTGAAGTGAGTTCTCAAGTCAGACTTAAATATGCTTCAGAGCATTTCACACCGCCACTAGAAAATATATATAGGAGTCTAGAAGTTGAAAAAAGCTTGAAAACTGTAATTTATACAAAGCTGTTTTGCGTGGTGCTTTGCTATCAGCATTCAGAAAGTTCCCTTTTCTGCTTCAGTGAGACATGTGCCTGCGGGAGAGGAGCACAGATGCCATTTCAGCGTGCTCCCCGCTACTCACTTCTCTGAACAAATCTGTTCCTCTTGCTGAGGGGCTGAGTGGGGCACGTGCCAAGATGTAATCAGGTTTTGCTTCACTGGAATAAAAGATCACTCTGACTCAGCGTTTTGTTTCTAATGATGTGCTTGCTTTCTGCCCCCGTTCATAACCTCCCAGGCATCAGGTTTACCCTCCGAGCAATGTGATAGGTGCTCAAAAACAGCTTAAATGCTTAATTAAGTAGTACAGAAATTAAGTCTAAATGCAAGCTATGTCAAACATTAAATTGTTCCACAGGCTAAGAATGACTGGACTATGGATGTGGTTGTCACTACTGGCACTGCCTTTGCTTCCCTGCAGAATGTGCCAGGTCATTTAAATGCTACAATAAATGTCAAAAAGAGGCCTGAACTTTAATTCCTGCTAGATTTCCCCTCTCACATTCCATACCTTTTGAGATTCTTGTTTTGCTGGAAATCATGATTATTTAGAACCTACCTTTACTCACACCAGGTAGCAGCAGGTGTAGTCAGAATAAGGCTGTAGTCAGAACTTGGCCCTGATACTCCTGAGCCTGATCCTGCTGCTCACGCTGGAGGTAGTGCCTGGCTCCCCATGATGGAAATCACCTAGGATATCATGGGTGTGCACTGTTTCTGAGAAACAGCTTGTTTGTCTGGGATTCTACCTTAAGTTTTTGAACTATCTTCCTATCCCCTACATAATTTTACCTAATCCCAGGGCGAAGTTGAATTTCCCTCAGTACCTTCTTTGTGCTGTGACAAGCAAAACCAGCAGTTTTGTCTTTTGGGTTTCTTGAGGGTTTTTGTTTGGTTTGGTTTGGTTAGTTGGTTGGTTGGAGTTTTGGTTGGGTTTTTTTTGTTTGTTTTGGGGAGGGTGGGGGTGGAGAAGAGGAGCCTTTTCAGGGAAGGATCAAAGTTAACTTAAATGGTTAGTTCACGGTACAGCTTGCAGCTTTTACTTCTATTTATTTGTCTGTCTTCCTCATCCTCTTGCCAGTTTGGTTGTCTTGATTTTGCAGTTTCAAAGTACAGTAAACTAGAATGATCCCATTCAATGTTTACTTGGTTATAACAACAGTTGTCTTTCATTCTGAAATCCCCATTGTACCATAATATGCAACAGAGTGTCTGCAGAAGAATTAATGACAAAAAGGAGACAAAACCCAAAGCCCTGGATAAGCTTAATCAATTCATAGTGTGGTTTCTCTTTGTTGGTTTCATTGATTTCTTTTTCTAGGTTTATTTCCTCTTTCTTTTTCTCCTCATGGTTTGACAGAAGATGCTAGGATGGGAAGGATCCAGTTTTGACAGAGGTCCATTTAATAGCCTCCTCTGAGTTGTAAATAGAGTATATAGCCAAGGAGTTGTAAATAGTGTGGTCAGCACTTGTGGTATACTTTACACAGACTCAGTACCAATCATCTCTCTGTTAGCATAATAACCCTTGGTTTTCAGAGGTCTGCCTCCTTTCCTGGCATTGCTGGTTTCATTACACAGGCTCTATTAAATTCCTTTTTTTTTAGCAATATCTTGAAGGCTTAAAATATTCCTGTATTATAATTCTGCTATACATCTTCATTATAATGCGTCTGACACAAGTTTGTCTAGATTTGTCTATGGAAGCAATCAAAGCCCCACATTCCTTCTTAAGAGCTGTTGTAGTTTAGTTTAAACACAGTATGTAACAATTTGCCATTTCACTGAATTAGATGCAATCATGTAGGTGAAGCTGTTTCTCTTGTGTGTATTTTCCACAGCCCTCTGGATTTTTTTTCTTAGAAAATCTGCCTCATTGTTCATTTACAATTGCAAATAGCTCCACTGTGATAGCACCCAGAGGTGCTTTAATAATACCAGTAACAGGAACTTATTAAAAGATGACCATAAATCTCAAGGTCTCCAGGGTAGATTTAGTGGTTTGGTTGTATTCCAGCTGAAATTAAAATCACAGTATTGCCATTAAGTTTATTAAGAAAGTATGTGGAGATGAGAATAAAAAAATAAAAAAACATAAATTGTAGCCAAGAGATGAGATACTGCTATTATTAAAACATAAATGCTTTGCTTCTTACACTGGTAAGTAATTATTCCTAAAAAAGAAGTGCCAGAGGCTTCCACTAATGCATGAGGGACTTTCCTAACGTTGATTTTTACAAGAAGATACTCAGCTACTGGAATAAGGAGTGACTGTAGAAAAGAGGAGAAAAAAGGTAATGCAGATTGTATTGTGTGACACATGGATTGCTAAGCATTTCCATGGATATAAGAGGCATGGCTGCTGACAGCACTCTGCTTTAACCAAAGTCTCAGGTGCATGTGCTGGCCTAATAAATTTCCTTACAAAACTATTACCATTTTGAGATGGAGATTCTCAGCTGCTCAGTTCACTGGAGTTGTAATTATTTAGAGCGCACAAGAGCTTGGTTGGGATTTCTGTCCATACTAAAAGAATTCTGTGAGTAATAGTGATGGTGGCAGACACAAGATAATGTTCAGGAGCAGGTGCTGAAGGCAGGCCATGGAGATTTTTGAGTCCTTTAAAGGGAGCAAGTCTGGGCACCCTCCTTAAGGGTCTAAGCAAAGACAAATATGTGCTGAGTGGCACCGAAACCCAGGCATCACATTCTCCCTGGTGCTCACTTGTGCTGGCAGAGCTTCTCAGAGTGACTGGGTGCTGCTGCTGTGGGCTGAGATTCACAACCTTGGTAAATGAGGAAGTCTGGAAAAGCACAGCAGAATGACTGGGGGGGGATTTAATGTTTTCTGAATAATGGTCTTATGAAGAATTCGTCTGCTTGCACTTGGGCAGAGCTCACTTTAGCAATGCAGGTGCCTCAATGGTAGGGTATTGTTTGAATATTACTGTCCCTTGGGTTATATCATACAGATATCATTGAGGAGGTATTTTGCTGTATAGGATTTCTGGAAGAGTCACTCAGTCTGGAGTGGAGGTGACCTGCTGGTGGGAACAGCAAGAAAAATGTTTTAAGTGCAGTACTGTTGCCAGCCTCCACATGTGATGTGTGATCTCTATTGGAAGGAAATTCAAACATCTGGAGCGGGAGGAAGCTGTTGTGTACCTTCTGCAGGTCCTCAGTCTGGCTGGGGTTTCCCCACAAAGTCTCAAGCAAGGTTGGAGACCTGTTTTCCAGGCTGGTGCACCAGAAACGAGATGAGTTGCAGACTGTAGCACACTGACAGGAATTGCAAATGCATTTAAAAATGGAGAAAATAGCAAAATGTGGCAGCGTGAAAAGAGGAACATGAATGAGTAAGAAACACTGAAATTCAGCCTATGTAACCAAGTGTATTGAATAAAAGTAAACCAAAGCAGACATTTAACTGGGGCAAGACACTTGGCGAGCAATAATGGCAAAAGAGACTTTTCACTTTTTATGTGAAAGTTAAATGAGAGTCTGCCTGTAGGTTATAGATCTGCTTTGTAAAGCTGTGGTGCCTGGATTTAAAATGCTGTTTTATTTCTATGCCTTTCCTGTGTCAAAATGACATAGACTAACTGGAAGGAGTTTAGATAAGAGAGCAATAAATAATTAAAACGCTGGAGGGGGAGTCTGAAGGAAAAAGTAAGTACAGATTGTCTGGCAAGTGTGGACTATGGAAAGCTATAAATCTACAGCCCTTTGAGAGTACTAGCATTGCTGTTGGATGTGTGTGAGCAGATTCTTCTGGCCACTGGATATGACGAAGCTGTCTAGGCTTGGGTCTGCAGGGCTCTGCCTAAACAGGTCAGTCGGCAGGAGCAGGGCCTCTGTGAAGCAAGAGCATGGACAATCATAAAGGCTAACAAGATGCAAAGCTCAGGGGATACCAGCAGCTGGAGAATGAAATGAGAGTAATTCCACTGTTTAAAAGTGGTCTATCTTAGGATTAGGCTAGAGGAAGCCTGATAAAATACCAAATATTGAGAAGAATCATGGGGGAATGAGGATTAAAAAAAAAAAAAAGTCGAAACTGGAAAATGCAGGAGATGGACTTTAGCCTCTCTTTTCACTCCTCTGCATGGAGACATTTGTAGATATGGCCCATGGTCCTATAGGAAACGTTACTTAAAGGTGCTTCTGGATTTGGGGTGGTTTTTTGTTTGGCATTTTTTGTTTGTTTGTTTGTTTTTTGTTTTGTTTTGTTTTGGTTTTTTACAAGCTGGAAAATGGGCAGAACTAGATGGAATGTTCTGAGCTGCAATTTCATTACTGAAATGAGCTGTGCTCCCACAGATTGAATAGGCTTTTCCTTAGGAAAGTAATTAAGGAAAGAAACAGCCTTGATAAAATAGCACAGTGATTTAACTCTGCTTTTTAAAGCTGTTACGTTGCAGTAAATCTTGACTGAAATTAGCAATGTAAGTAATCTTGATGTTAAAACTCTTTCTTCTATGGCGACTGTGAGTCTTGAGGTAGTCCAGCATGTTTTCTGTTTTACATAAAATTTGCCACTAGTAAGGTTTTCACTGTTTCCTAACAAAGCAAAGAAAGACAAAAAATCCATCTCGAGAGCAAACAAGCTTTTCTGCCAGCTCAAAAGACGCGTGTTAGCTGCACTGATGCCTATCTAGGGTAGAGCCAAGGGCTCCCTGTGCTCCGCCTGGGGAATCCCACAGGGTTCAGCCTGTGCTCACCCAACCGGTGGCTGGCTGCCTCCAAAGGCTGCCTGTGGATGCCTGCCGTTCATTAAGCTGGGTTACAGCCACATCATATCTCCCTATGCAGGGCATGGGGCTGGCATAGTCCATAACATTGTACCTGCATGGCAAAGGCACACACAGCTTCGGCAAGAGAAAGAGGACACAAGATCTCCATGATCATCACATGACTTGTAGTGTTTTGTTGTATGCACAGTTGATGCTGCCCTGCTCTTACTTACTCTCCGATTGTAAAAAGAAATAAAACCTGTGCACTCATCTTTGGTCTGGTAATCCTGTACCTTGAGGGCTTGAGTAATGCTGCCTCATCCTGTGATCCCTGCTCTGCTCCCCAGAAGGATATGCAAACCTCAGGAGACTTGCCTCTTGCCTACAGCTGAGTTTAAGACAATGAACTGCTTTAGCGATTGAAAAGCATATTTTAGGACAGCTGCAGTCCTAAGCTGGAACTGAGCAGGTGAAAGCCGGACCTGAAGTATGTTTTCCTACGAAAGGCACTGACTCTGAGCTGAGCTAATGTACAGCATAAGATTGCCACAGTCCCTGCATTGTTGGCATCAGTAAAGGATAAAGGAAAACAAGAAGCATTTTTGAAAAACAGAGAGAAGCACTGTACGAATATGAACACCTACACTGAGTAGTCACTGCACAGCCTGAGATTCTGGTCTGTCTGTCTATCTATAGCTGCTCTCAGAAATACGTAGAATTAAGATTTAATACTGTATGTTTACCAATTCAAGTAATGTAATCCACCATTATCTGGCCTTTCCTGGGTACTTCATTGGGTGGGTGGAAGAAGGAGCAGAATTGCTGACTTCAGTCAATCATCTGCCTCTTTGCTGAGGCTGTGAAAGAGATGCTGCTTATTCCAGTCTTGTGGGAATCTGACCTATACAAGCTGAAGTAGTATTACCACTGAAAATACATCCTAGGGTAACAGCATTGTCAGAATTAATCTGGGGACATTGTGAATAGGATCCTTGAAGCACCCACTCTCTTGCAAAGGTTTCCAGTGAATGTCATGACCTGATGCCTCCCCTTCAGATCATAAAAATGGGCTGCCCTGAGAATGTATTGTTTAAAATGCCATCAGCCACTTGGGACAGCTGTGTGTGTTGAGCCACCTGGAGGGTCTCTGGTGGGAAATCACCTCTAGGTAACCCATGGATGTCTTTTATGTCCATGATGAGTAGAGTGAGTGACAGGTGAAGGGTGAGGCAATGGCACCTTGAGGACATTGGGACACAGCTGCTGTAAATCTAAAGCACCTCAACATAGTTGTGGAAAGACTGACAAAATCTTAAGAACACAGTATTTGCTGCCATCGTCTAGTGATTCACAAGAAATCCAACAGTTCTGAGTTAGGTTGGATCAGGTTCTTATGGTTTATAAACCAACACAACTCTTGGCTGTAACACAACATGCAGATCCAGTAGTCCACAAAGTTCACTAGGGTATTACTTGTCCTTTATGCACAGAGGAGGACTTAGTTGGCCTTTTCTGAAAGTGGTTTGTTTTTCTGACCACCAGAGCTAACACTTCTCCAGTTTTTGTTGCTTGTTTTGAAATAACAGTTGCAGTAATGATTATGTATATAGAGATTCAACAACCAGGAGCCTGCAGAACTGCATAGCTTTTATGCTGATAAATGATGCATCGTTAATGGCTTGGGTTAAAAGAGTTTATGTTGCTAGTGACCATTGTTTTGGGTTGGCTTTTTTCCCCTCCACTTTTTTTCTAAGCAAAGTACCACATGCATGCGATACAGGAGGTATTCCTGCTGTTTTTTTTCATATGTTTTCTTCACATTCCTCAAAAATGGAGCAGTTACATGACCTCAGGATGTTGTTTCACCCTGAAAGACTCTGCTGAGACTTCCAAATGTATGTTGCTATTTGGCAAGCTCTAACTTGTTTAGTGGGTGTAAAAAGTTCAAACTGATGAAACTGCCGAGAATAAACTCTAGATCTTGAACATTTTTGTTTACGAGAACTTCCCATGATAGGATTGGCTTTGTTCAGTTTGGTTTCCTGCATATTGCCAAGCAGAAATCTAGGGATTGTATGAAACATGTATTTGAAGGGTGCTTGTTACAGAAAGGGTAGGTATTTATAACAGATGTGTGTATTTCAGAGCATAAGAAGATTAGTGTGCTTTTCATTTAAATACTTTCTTCAGTGGAAGCAACATTGCAAAGGAGGATAATGTTGGCAGGGACCAGAAGTGAACAGGATTGTATCACATCGAAATTATACCATATCTGGATTGGCTGCCTAAACAAATATTTACAATGGAAAGAAAAAACTTGCACTGTTGGAACAGACTATGTTCAGGCCTTTTTTTACATTTTATTTGCAAGGTGATTGAGGAAGAAACTGTTTATGTACTCTATTGTACAGTCACTCTTACTCTTATTGGACGGTGCAGGAAATAAACTTCAGTGCAAAAGCTTAGGAATTTTGCCCAAAGCAAGTCCCACAGAAAATATTCCATCTGCATAGAGACAAAGACATAGCTCCTCATGTCTTGATCCAATAAACTAAGCATGTGCACGGTTTTAAAACAGTTGTAGAGTGTTTTAAAATTATGTGTATGCTGAAGGAATCTGCTGGACTGGAGATCTATGTAAACATGGAGTATTGAAGTGTAGCCTGCCCATTTGTACAGGGGGAACCACAATCAAAATCCTTTTATAGGAGGGTACAGATCCCCCAAAAGTCTGAAGAAAAGACTCTCTAGTAAGAACAAGTTTGCCGTGGTATTTGCAGGATCCAAGTTCATTGCACACTGTCAAGGCTGTTCAGTGTGACTAAATGCACTGGAGCTCTTGGAGGCAGCCAGAACAACTCCAAGGATTGCTCAAGGATTAGCCCTTGATTCAGCTAAGGCTGTTAGCATTCAAAATTACAGCAAAATCTCTTGCTTGCAGTGCTGTGTTGGAAAGGATAATTTATCAGCAGTTATTCTTTAATAAAGGGAATTTGCTAGTTCACTTTTGAATTTGAATAATTCAAATGCTGTTTGTTGCTGAGATGCTTCTTATGGTGTAGGTTTGTTTTAATTAGCAGTATCAAGTCAGAGTTTAGTGGCCTGAGGCCAGGAGCACTTACCTCATTTATTTGTTGTTTTGAAAATGTCAAGCAGAAATGATGGCTGTTTAACTTCATGAGCTTTTTTTTTTTTTTTTTTTTCCTTCCTGAAGCAATAAATTTTTTTAGTTGTAGGAATTCATAGAAGTGCATTTGATTTCCTTTGAGTCCTTTAAAAGAGAGAAGTCACCAAAATTTTTCATACAAGCAGTTCTTCTCTTTTGACGGTTATAACTTTTTTTAAAAGTGTAATATTCAAGTTATCGTTATCTGGCTACTGGGAAACAAATAGTGATGTATTAAATGAAAGTTAAGTGTTACTTTCTAGGTGAACATATAATTAGTTAACTGCAAGCCATTGCTTTATTTACTTACTGCTGGAAAATGTAATAAAGATGCTCATTACCACTGATGAGACTTTAAAAAGAACCAAGTGACTGAAATTTATGTTTCTGGGGTGGTTTACATAGATGCTGTTCTTTAGTTAAGCCTTGAGAAAGTCTATGTAGGTGGTATTATTAAAGCTGTTTTCCAAATATTAGAGCTTAGAATGTGGTCAGATGGCTCTTTCCACGAGGTGGTTATGAAATACAAAATTATTGTTTCAAAAGGAAATGTGAGTGACTTTAGCCACTTAAGGCTAAATAAATAAATAGTTACCGTGGCTGAAAACTGCACAGGAGTTTTTACTGCCTCAGCTAACTATAAATCAGCAGACAAAGATCCCTTTTCATCCAAGGCTATAGGTAGATCTTATATTTTAATGCCATCGTTAAAACTGAATCCTCTGTCTTCGAGAAATCTCAGCTTTATAGCAAGAGACTTAATAATTTTTCTGGTCTGTCTTCCAACTCCAAGCTGTCCAGGCAATGCCCATCACACAGTGATGGAGCAGACACTTCAAAGTAGAAAAAGGTGCAGCTGAACCCATGTGAGAGCTGTGGTTTTGTTGCTGAAGGTGTGCAGGGGTTGACGCTGCTGCTTGGCCTCTGGGTGCTCCCTCCCTGCTCCCTGAAAAAATCCAGCTGAAGCAAAGATGGCAGAGGGTCTAAATTGGTTTCAGCATAGAAGATGATATGTTAGCCAGTTTTTCACCCCCAAAATTAGCACGAAAGAGAGTAATATTTGGCAATTAAACAATTTTTTCCTAACTGCATAGATTTCAGAAAGCGTTTGACAGTTTCTGTTGCAATTTCCTCTGGCATATTTCAAAGTGTTAGGGTATGCCAATTAAAAAAAAAAAACAAACAAAACCCAATACTGAGGCTTTAAATCAGGTTGCAACTTCCATGTTTAAATAAGTCGTTTAAATCTTTAACATAAACACTGGTGTCAAAAAAAAAAAAAAAAAGACTCCGTTCATGCTTCCTATTTAATGCTGCTCATGACTCTATTGTAGAAAAATCCTGGACAGATACAGCACATTTGTCACATAGCTTAAAATGATGCTAGAAGATTTCTGTTTTGCTGATGCCACTTCTATGGCAGCTCAACTCATGTGAAAACAAAGATGCGCACTACCAGAAAATAGTGTGAATGGGGAAGAGCAACAACTCTTACAGGTTAAAAAAGCATGAGATAGGACATGTTTCTGCCTCCTTGCAGCATTGTGATTCTGCAAACTAAACATTGTCTCTTCCCCATCATGATTGATATCTTTTGGTAGGCAATTCTTCCATGAACTTGTCTGATGACTTTCATACCCTTTCACATTTAGGGATCTAAAGCACACAGGCAGTATGACTGAAAGCAATGACAAAGAGGAGCTGGCTCCCATGCTTTCCAAGTGATTCGTGAACAACAGGAGGTAGGCATAAGAAATAATGCCACTGACTGGCAACAATCCGTCTGTGATGCTGTTTTCATTCTAAGATGTGAATGACTAAAAAATGGAAGGCTACCAAAAGGAAGGAGGTAATGCTTAGATCCATCAGAGATGAGACCTCAGAAATATAAGGTAATAGGTGAATTTTTCCTTTGGAAAGACTGCTGGGCGGATTATTATTTTATTAATAATAGCCCTTTACATTTTGAGAGTATGTCTGTTCTTCAAAATAGAAGGTACTGGATGAGATTTTTAGGAATTTTTTTTTTTTTTTTTTCTACACCCCCCCATCTCCAACCCCCCCAAACAGGGCAGCCTAAGCAGAGATGTAAACAGCTCATTCAATTTAAGAAGCTTTAGGTATGTTTACAACTGTCTTGTTCATAGGATTTTCCCCATAAACTCCTAGCTGTGCAGACCTGATTATTGAAACATCTTTTCTTTACGTTTTCAGGTAATTTTAAACAGCTAAGCAACTATGCCTAAGTAGCTGTGTTTGTGAAAGTTTATACAAGGAAATCTGTTGCTGTTACTGCACGGTGAATCCTGTACAGGGCTTAAATTACAAATGGGTTCAAGTCTTCCCATGGTCAGTGTCCCTGCAGCCCCCAGTGTTGCCTTGCAGAGACTGCAGAGGAGTTCCAGATTGTTGGGTGGAGGCCTCTCCTCCTTGCTGTGCCAAGCCTGAGATGTACATGTGATGAAAACCTGAGTGCACCGCTGCCGGTCAGGCCCAGAAATCAAGCCCGGGTCTTCCACTGTCTGGGCTGGCTGGCTTCCCTGGATTTGTTAGGGTTAGCAAGTCTTCCTCTCTCTAATGCCCCATTCATTTCAGTGGGCCCTCCGGGGGGATGAGGAGTAAAAAGAACAATTAGACTTCATTAATGACTAAGAGACCTGCTGCCAGTGCTATTGCTTGCTGGATTAAAAAGCAAATTAATAAATACAATAGCAAGGCTGATGTGATCACCTAATGTATTCTACCCAGTTTATTTGACAAATACGGTTTGAAATGTTTGTCTAGTTATTCTTCCTAAGCAGATATTTATACCATACTGCATAGTGCCAAAATAAAGGCAAGCTCATGCTTTGTTTCTCTGCTTTATTGAAGCTACCAGACTGTGAGAGCTTATCAAAGCTGTGGGTGAAGTGTTTGCTGACTCCATTTAGATGAATCCTAGAACAGAAAGCTCTGAAGAACAAGGTCTCTGAGAAGTATTTTGGTGTCTTCTCCTTCCCCTCTTTCTGCCTTACCCTGTATCATCCCCCTGCTCCCATTTCTGACATTTGTCCCCTCTTCCTGCAAGGAGGGGCTCTGTCAGTATCCCAGCTGGCTGTGGTCTTTCTGGGAGGCCCATCATAGAGACCTGGCTACCACGATAACCAGCTCAAAGTGGTAGCATGAATGTAGCACTGTACCTTGTGAGCTATCTGGCTTGAGTCTCTCATAGTTTGAACAGCCCCTGTAGAATTTGTGAATGCCTCTAAACTAGCAAAGCATAGGTTAATGCAGTAGTTATCACTGAAATTCTTCTTATCAGCACAAAATCATGGCTTTTGCTGAGGTACTCCAAGCAAGTAAAAGTACTTGGTTATTCCTGCTCAGGAGCCTGCTTTTCTCTCCTTTGAGCATTTATTATATCAAACACAGGCAAGAGGTGCTTACCTGAATAGTGGTTTTGTGAACAGTATTTGAATCTAAATGCTCTGAAGGTAAAAGATAAAGTTTGCAGAAGAAAATCCAGGTCAGAATATGTGTGCTGAATGCGTTGCTATAGTAGATTTGGCAGTGACTTGTATAGTACGATAGACACTGTAAGCATAGACTATTCATCCAGTACTCTTTCTGGGTAAAAAAAAAAAAAAAAAGGAAAAAAGAATGCTGTTGTAGTGCCATAAATAACTTCTACATCTTTTCTTGGCTTTTCATACAGTTTGCTTTTTAAATTTTTTTTTAAATTCAGATTGACAGTATTGAAAGGTGCATTTGAAACTGAGCCTGTTTATCACTATTTTGTTACTTTGCAGATACTTGTTGGTTTCTTTTCTGTGCTCCCAGTGATTTTAATTTATACATGAAACTGCAATTAAATAATTATGCTAGTGCTCGCAGAGCTTGGCTTAGGGGAAGAGTACAAATACTACTACAATTTTATTTTTAAAGGCTTTCAGGATCATTTCTTCAAGTCTAATGTGTTAAAAATGGAATGTATCCATTGAAAAAAGAACAATGGTTTCTTCTAGCTACAAAAATGAGGCATTGATTTTGGTTGCCTTGCCTCTACCCTACAAATTTTACTTGTGGACTCCCTGAATAATTACTTACCTACTTGATGTATAGTATTTCGTTTCAGTGACATTGTTTTAAAATGTGAGTTCTAGTTTATGGCGTATTTCATTCTGACAGTAGTTTACAGAGACATCTAGATACTTGTCAAAAAAATATTGACATATATAAATGAAGTAGCTTTTGTCAGCAACTCTGTGCTCCACTGGGTATTATGCATTGTTCTGTTTTTAATTGCTCCTTGCTTATAAAATTGCATACTCTGCTGTATCAGAAAGCATGATGCAATTCAGGGTCTGTCGGTTTGTGGTTGTTTCCCTGACAATAGGATTTTTCCTCTTCTTGACGCCACATTCTGGCAGGCTCTGTTGAAAAGGCTGAACTAGGGGTGAGAGGTTGTCCCCCGCTCACATGTCCCCTTCTTTTCTTTCTTACCTCCTGTGAAGATTACCCTATCCCCTCTGGTGTGCTAAAATCCAATGACAAGCCCTAGTGCTGACAGAAGCAACACGATCCCCAGACTGCAATGCCAGCTGCTTTGGAGTTGGGAAAAGATCCAATTGCTCAGAGCAGTCTGTTTTGCAACAACAGCAGTAGTATTGGATTGTTTCGAGGTCTGCATGCAGTGGAGGATCTACTCTGTTACTGATTTCATCTTAGATCTCTAGAGACGAGAGGTCCAACAAGTCAATTCTCATTACCTCTCTTGCTTGTCAGCAGTTCCTTGAATATGGCAGGTGGTCATAAGATAACTGGGCATGGATAAAATGAAGTTTTCCCATTTCAGTTTATAATTTGGAGCACTCAGAACTGCAGGTTGCTTATTCAAAGTGCAGCCTTCTGCAGAATCAGACTGGCTCTCCATTTCCTCCCAGGTATGCATGGCGCTGAGCATCCAGAGGCATGAAAGAGCATCCAAAGCGGGAGGATGTCAGGCTGATACACTGTGCTCATGTGTTAAAGACGACTGTGGAAAGCTACCCAAGAATTAGCTGAGAATCAAGGGACTGTATTCATTGAGATTGTTTGCATGATCTGAAATTTTCTCATGGTAGAACACAGGTTGAACTCCTAGATTGTGTAGTATCTATCATAGGCTAACAGGCAAGTGACCCTCTTAGTTGAGAAGATGGGAAAGGGAAGGTTACACACACCCATCTTACATTATTACTGCTTATTGGTAGAAATTGGTTTGATTTTCATATGGTATATATTGACCGGTTATCATTTGGTTATGTGGTTCAATCTATATCATGCTACTGTAATTATGAAATACTGTCTTTGTGACTTTCTTTAAAGAATTTTACAATTGTGGACATTGCTCTGTTTTGCAGAGAGTGGAAGTTGAGTAGAATGAAGATAACTGACTTTTTTGAGGCCATTCTGAAACTAGAGGCAGTGTTAAGTTTCCTCACAAGCTGCAGTTCAGTGCACTGGCTGTTTTGGTTACATGACCTCTCAGAAAGGAGACTTGCCAAGGTTATAGAGGTGGTCTGGGAAATTGGAACTGCAATATTAACAATGTTTGCCACTTTTCCCCGGCGCCTGAATAGAGGATCCCATGTGGCATACAGTGTGGTGGAAGATGGGGAGGAGACCCCTTCCTCAAGAAAAGCTTGCTCTTCCTGTCGGCAAAATTTCCTTCCATTTTTTTTTCCTCTGGAAACATTTGGCCTTCCAGGAACCACTGGGTGACTTAAGGCAAGAATCATAGAATGGTTTGGTTTGGGTTGGAAGGGACTTAAAGATCATCAAGTTCCAACCCCCTGCCATGGGCAGGAACACCTCCCACTAGACCAGGTTGCTCAGTGCCATCCAGCCTGGCCTTGAACACCTCCAGGCATGGGGCAACCTGTTCCAGTGCCTCACCACTCTCACAGTAAAGAATTTCTTCTTAAAATCTAATCTAAATCTCCACTCTTCCAATTTAAAACCTTTACCCTTTGTCCTAGCACTACACTCCCTTATAGAGTCCTTTAACATCTTTCCTGTAGACACCTGAAAGGCTGCTATGAGGTCTCTCCAGAGCCTTCTCTCCTCCAGGCTGAACAACCCCAACTCTCTCAGCCTGTCCTTATAGGAGAGCCCTCTTTGTGGCCCTCCTCTGGACTAGTCCCAACAGGTCCATGTCCTTCGTCTGCCAAGGACTGTAGAGCCAGACATAGTACTCCAGGTGGGATCTCACCAGAGCAGAGTAGGGGAGTAGAATCACCTCCTTTGACCTGCTGGCCACACTTCTTTTGATGTTGGATTTCTGGGCTNCAGAGCAGAGTAGGGGAGTAGAATCACCTCCTTTGACCTGCTGGCCACACTTCTTTTGATGTTGGCTTTCTGGGCTGCCAGCACACATTGGCAACTCATATTGAGCTTCTCATCCACCAAAACCTCCAAGTCCTTCTCCTCAGGGCTACTCTCAATGCACTCTCTGCACAACCTGTATTTGTGCCTGGGATTGTGGTGACCCAGGTGCATGACCTTGCACATGGACTTGTTGAACTTCATGAAGTTTGCACAGGTCCACCCCTCCAGCCTGTCCAGGTCCTTCTGAATGGCATCCCTTCCCTCTGTTGTATCAACCACACCATACAGCTTGGTGTCATTGGCAAACTTGCACTCAATCCCACTGTCCACATTTCTGACAAAGATGTTAAACAGCACTGCTCTCAGTACTGACACGTGAGGAATGCCACTCATCACTGGCTTCCACTCAGACATTGAGCCATCAATTGCAACCCTTTGAGTGTGGCCATCTAGCCAGTTCTTTATCCAGAGTGGGCCATCCATCAAATCCATGTATGTCTGATTTGGAGGCCAGGATGTCCTGTGGGACTGTGTCAAATGCTTTGCATAAGTCTGGAATGTTCTTTGCATAAGATCACGATGTTGTGTCCTCTGTGAAAGACTACTTGTATTCATGCCTCCAGAAGATCTAATAAAGTCTTTATTTCTGGAATAAAAAACACTCAGTAGAGTTGTCAGGTGGCAAGGTGATGACAAATGATGCNGCATCCAGAGGCATGAAAGAGCATCCAAAGCGGGAGGATGTCAGGCTGATACACTGTGCTCATGTGTTAAAGACGACTGTGGAAAGCTACCCAAGAATTAGCTGAGAATCAAGGGACTGTATTCATTGAGATTGTTTGCATGATCTGAAATTTTCTCATGGTAGAACACAGGTTGAACTCCTAGATTGTGTAGTATCTATCATAGGCTAACAGGCAAGTGACCCTCTTAGTTGAGAAGATGGGAAAGGGAAGGTTACACACACCCATCTTACATTATTACTGCTTATTGGTAGAAATTGGTTTGATTTTCATATGGTATATATTGACCGGTTATCATTTGGTTATGTGGTTCAATCTATATCATGCTACTGTAATTATGAAATACTGTCTTTGTGACTTTCTTTAAAGAATTTTACAATTGTGGACATTGCTCTGTTTTGCAGAGAGTGGAAGTTGAGTAGAATGAAGATAACTGACTTTTTTGAGGCCATTCTGAAACTAGAGGCAGTGTTAAGTTTCCTCACAAGCTGCAGTTCAGTGCACTGGCTGTTTTGGTTACATGACCTCTCAGAAAGGAGACTTGCCAAGGTTATAGAGGTGGTCTGGGAAATTGGAACTGCAATATTAACAATGTTTGCCACTTTTCCCCGGCGCCTGAATAGAGGATCCCATGTGGCATACAGTGTGGTGGAAGATGGGGAGGAGACCCCTTCCTCAAGAAAAGCTTGCTCTTCCTGTCGGCAAAATTTCCTTCCATTTTTTTTTCCTCTGGAAACATTTGGCCTTCCAGGAACCACTGGGTGACTTAAGGCAAGAATCATAGAATGGTTTGGGTTGGGTTGGAAGGGACTTAAAGATCATCAAGTTCCAACCCCCTGCCATGGGCAGGAACACCTCCCACTAGACCAGGTTGCTCAGTGCCATCCAGCCTGGCCTTGAACACCTCCAGGCATGGGGCAACCTGTTCCAGTGCCTCACCACTCTCACAGTAAAGAATTTCTTCTTAAAATCTAATCTAAATCTCCACTCTTCCAATTTAAAACCTTTACCCTTTGTCCTAGCACTACACTCCCTTATAGAGTCCTTTAACATCTTTCCTGTAGACACCTGAAAGGCTGCTATGAGGTCTCTCCAGAGCCTTCTCTCCTCCAGGCTGAACAACCCCAACTCTCTCAGCCTGTCCTTATAGGAGAGCCCTCTTTGTGGCCCTCCTCTGGACTAGTCCCAACAGGTCCATGTCCTTCGTCTGCCAAGGACTGTAGAGCCAGACATAGTACTCCAGGTGGGATCTCACCAGAGCAGAGTAGGGGAGTAGAATCACCTCCTTTGACCTGCTGGCCACACTTCTTTTGATGTTGGCTTTCTGGGCTGCCAGCACACATTGGCAACTCATATTGAGCTTCTCATCCACCAAAACCTCCAAGTCCTTCTCCTCAGGGCTACTCTCAATGCATTCTCTGCACAACCTGTATTTAGGA
>VZRU01002868.1:602490-627460 GCA_013398155.1 Pedionomus torquatus | reverse complement strand
TCTCTGCACAACCTGTATTTGTGCCTGGGATTGTGGTGACCCAGGTGCATGACCTTGCACATGGACTTGTTGAACTTCATGAAGTTTGCACAGGTCCACCCCTCCAGCCTGTCCAGGTCCTTCTGAATGGCATCCCTTCCCTCTGTCGTATCAACCACACCATACAGCTTGGTGTCATTGGCAAACTTGCACTCAATCCCACTGTCCACATTTCTGACAAAGATGTTAAACAGCACTGCTCTCAGTACTGACACGTGAGGAATGCCACTCATCACTGGCTTCCACTCGGACATTGAGCCATCAATTGCAACCCTTTGAGTGTGGCCATCTAGCCAGTTCTTTATCCAGAGTGGGCCATCCATCAAATCCATGTATGTCTGATTTGGAGGCCAGGATGTCCTGTGGGACTGTGTCAAATGCTTTGCATAAGTCTGGAATGTTCTTTGCATAAGATCACGATGTTGTGTCCTCTGTGAAAGACTACTTGTATTCATGCCTCCAGAAGATCTAATAAAGTCTTTATTTCTGGAATAAAAAACACTCAGTAGAGTTGTCAGGTGGCAAGGTGATGACAAATGATGCTTTATTACCTTACGGTGACTCATGTCATGCCTATCATGTCATGTTGCAGTAGTGAAGAGCACAGAGGTGCCTGCTGTACATCATTGACTTGCCTTTTGTGCTGACCTGGATGCCAGTTTATCTTTGGTAGTCCAAAAGGTTCTCTAAAAATGGGTCCAAAATGTTTCAGTTTTGGGGAAGGAAGGGCATAGTGTGGGGGGGTGGGGTGGTGAGCAGCTCTGTACATGTTGATAACTGTGATATGATGTCGTGGCTTATTGGTGAAAACCAGAGGCAACAGGTATACAAATGGGGATTTCTGAATTCCAGGTGGCTGGGATTTTGGGGTTTGTGTGCCCATGAAACTGTCACCTCCGTTGACTCCCCTATTTTTCCAAGGAATGACATCATTTTATAATGCATTTTACTGCCAAGTGAAACAGTTGAGACTGATGAAATGATTGCATAATGCCATTGAAAACGTGCTGCAAATACTTGGAAGGGATGCCAAAAAAAATGAGCAGTCCGTTGTGACTAACTCTTCGGGCAAGAGCATTGGTGATTTAAAAGAAGAAAAAGGAAAAAAGAAAAAAAAACCAAAACAAACCAACCAAACAAAAAAACTCAACCACAGAAAACTTTTCTTTGAATTATAAAAAACTAAAGAAAAAAGAATATGGAATCTAAACATCTGAAAGATTAAGGGGACTTTTGATAGCTGTAAAACTCAAGCAGCCTGCAGGCATATAGAGTAATTGGAAAAGTGGTGGTTGTAGCTCCATTGAGAAGAGTGTGTACAAGATTAGGTTTAAATCTATTATTTCTTAGAAACAAAAATGACTGCCATGGGATTGTTTTTGACGTGGAGAAGTGATTGTATCTTCCCCATCTTCAACCAGCTCAACTGCAAACAACACATTTAACTTGTTCAAGAAACCGAGGTGCTTCTATGAAGATTAACTTAGAACATATGTCAGCTTGTATTTGGAAGAGCCATGGCAGCAAGTGGTTCTGGAGGAAGACAGAAGGGCAGGACCTGTAAGCAAATGATCGTTGGAAGTGCATTTTGCTGTGCCACCTTCCAGTGCTGTGTGTTTCAGCTTGCTTTGAGAACAGACAAATATTGCCTCAGGCTTGCATTTGTCAAATTGGGTTGTATTCTCTAGCAGAGCTGTGGGAAAGTTTAAAGGAGTTCACGAAATGTTTAAATGGATCAGGAAAGTGCAGATTGTTGTTACTTGGCTTCCTCTACTCCTCCGTCTGGTAGGAGCTGGGGAATAGCTGCATTTGCACCTCATGGTTGCAGGTGGTTTCTGGTTCCCTGCTCTGGAGGAGCTGAACTGCTGCCAGCTCTTTTGAGCCAAGGAAAAGGAATAAGATGCTGCACAGGGCAAGGAGTGGCTCAGAGGCAGAAGAGTGGGGAAGAAGTCAAGTTTGCAAGAAAAATGGAAGAAAACCACTGACAAGTTATTTTGCATGTGGAGGTTGCATGTGGCTGCATGCTTATTTGGAGTGGTGTTTGATGGCGGTACAGGCACTTACAATGACTGTTGGATTCAAAGATTTTGGAGGGGGGGCTTATTTCAATAGTTGCATTTATCCCTCATGGCAAAGGCGCATGTGCTTGGTTCAGTTCCTTCCCTTTAAAAGCAGTTCTTTGTCCCTATCAGTAAGCTTGCCTGACAAGATAAACAGATAGTAGGTGGAATGAATTTATGGAAGGCTTACTGAGCAACTGAAGAGAATATCTAGTCATAAGATGATTAGTAATTATACTGGCTTTGCTGAAATAATTCCTTTCCAAGTAACTGCTATAAGCAGGCATAAATTGTTAGATTGAGTCTTGTGATTCAGATAAGCACAGATTAGAAGAAGTTAATATTCTAGGGAAAAGAATGGAACAACTGTATTAATATGGAAATCAAAACATTTCATGTGTTCCACTTCACTGTATAGTGTGAGCCAGCAAATGCAGTTTTCATATGTTTTTAGAGGAAAATGACTATAACAGATGCTGTGAGTTAACTCTGAGAAAGCTATGTGATCGATAGAGCTAGGCAAGAGAATTGAGGAGATGTTTAGGACGTGATTCTTGTCAACAGTGGTAATGTGTTTCTTCATCCTGTCTTGGTGTGATTGATCCAATGCAAGACACATTAGCCAATAAGATACATAGCACGGCTAATGTGGGAATTTTAGCTATAGTGAGGCTACATGGCTCCATTACTTTTTGCTGGTGATGTGCCAACTTTCTGCACTAAAGCATTTGGCCAATAATCTTCTCAGATTTTCCTAAGATTACTATTTTGTGAAGAATATGTATTTCATACTAATTTTTGTCTCGAAAGGTGCTGCAAGGTAACCATGGAAAATAGTCCAGCTATTTGTTGAAATATTCCAGCTACTAGTTTAAAAAACTGTTTTGTTTGAAATTACATTGTCGTTTACTTAAACTGATAAATGAGTCTTGGCAGGAGGATACATTCAGGGCTGAGCTCAGACACATGCAAATAGTTCTTGTTTTCAGCAGAGCCACAACCGGCAAGAAAAGAACTGAGTGGTGCTCCCTGTGGTTAACACAAACTGTTACTGAAATTGAACAGTCTTTCACGACCCCATTAATCACGAAAAATTAAAACATGGCATAGATATCATGCTAACTTGACACTCAGAATGAGACATACTTAATTAGTACTAAAGTAGTGTGAGTATTTTGTGACAATACTCCTGGAATCGTCCTTGGTAGTGTTTGTAATTTCTCTATTGGTTTAGTGTACTTTTTGTTTTAAGAGCATTTTTTTAACCTTCAAAACAAGGTCACTTTTCTTTTAAATATATGAGCAATAGAACTGATTGTTATCAGAAGGATTTATGTGCACAGTGAGAACAGACTTTGTAGGGTGTAAAAGTTTACATTTTAGAGTCTTTCCCATAGACACAAAGTCAGGTTTAACCAACTTAAAAAAATAACCTAATAAATCCCCAGTGCAGTGAAAAGTAGTAAAAGTTTATCACTGTCTCCAAATGTAGTTACATTGTGAACTGATCTTGAGGAAAAACTCTAGGAAAAACACTGTCTGTACCAGAAAATCCCCTTCTGCCAATAGCAAATGAGCCAGTTTTTAAACGATGTGTACTATTTGGGAAGAAGGCTCTGGGCCATTTTGCCAGCCCCTCTCTGGGAATTTGGCCTACCTACAGAAAAATACCTAGAAAAATCGTTAGCTCCCACTGGTGCCCTGTCCAGGCCAGGGATGTGATGGAAGAGGCAGGGCTGGGGGCACCTCCTCCTCCTGGGGGTCCTGGCAGGGTTATCCCCCATCCTACACCCTGCAGGGATCCAGGGGAGTTCTGGCACCTTTCGTGTGCTCCCCTTTCCTCTGCTGAACTGGGGCCAAAGAGCAGCCCTGAAAGAAGGGCATGGCCTGGAAATGGCTTAGCAGAATTAGCTCAAACAAGCTAGAGGTAACCTGTGTTTCCGCACTTCTTCACACAGACCAAGGGGCAGTTTTGTCCCTTTAATGCAGGAGCTTTGAAGCAGCTGTTAACAGGCCCTGGAATGATCTATAACCCAATAATATTAACAGGCTGGAGAAACTCTCCTTTCAAAAACATGGGAAAAAAATTGCCTTATGCAGCCCCCTCTCAGAATGAGTGTTAAACCACTCTGTACTATACAGACCCAGATGAAAATTGGGTGTAAAGAAGAGGTGCTCAGAAAGGAGGATCTCAAGGGGGAAAAAATAAAATCAACAGGCCTCAGAGTCATGAAATATGTATAGCTCTTTAGCAGTGAGGCAGTTTCTTGGCTCTGAGCTGGGAGGGGAAATCTGGAGAAGATCAAGGAGCAATAAACAGCATCAGTTTATAAAGGACAAATTCTGCCAGGCAGATTTGATCAAAACTTGAGATCAAATTACACAAGTAGGCGATGAAGTGCTTGCTCTATCTAGGAAAGGATGAAACTGCATTGTAATGAAGGGATAGTCTTGCAGAAGCTTCTTGCTGTAGCTTTTGGGTTGGCTTGTGTGTTGGATTGGATCCTGAGCTGTGGGATGAATGGGGCTGGGTGGCAGTTCAGGGGAAGAAGTGGGGAAGAGCAATATGCAGCACTGGAAGGATCAGGTTTTGTATAAGGCCTCAGATGAAGAAAAAAAAAGGTTTACTGAGGCTATCAGACATGTGGACTTGGACTATCAGACTTCTCAGACTGACTACCTGTGTTGTGTGCAAAGTCCTGACCTGAACTGATGGTGGTTTCATAAAATGCCATGTGCTGCTTAGCACTTTTACTCTATGAAGGCAGAGGTGAATTGCAGACATGGTTAAGCTCAGTGGTGGAATTAATTTGCTCGCACTGCTTGGCAAATCAGAGAAATAATATAAATGGGAGAAAGTTTCTGGAGACCTTAAACATACACTTGAGAAATAAAATGAGATTCAAAGTGGAAAAATACAAGCCGGCACATTTTAAGGGGAAATAATTCAAAACACAGATATTCCATGAAAGGAGAAGACCCTTAGAAAGCAGCAGTTCTGGATGGACCTGGAGCTGATCATGGGAAAGTGATCAATAAGAGCTTGGTGCAACAGGAAAGACAAGCCAGCATCTCTGCCAGATTGCCTGCAGGACTCTGGATGAGACTATATAAGTCAGACACTTTTCCCAACATTAGCAAGGAAGTATAATTTTAAAATAAGGATTTAACATATTTCAAAATAATTTTGAGTGGGCAGTGGGCTGTTGGTAGAAAAATTTCTACTGGATTTGTTAAAAACACTCTTTTAAAATAGAAAGTTGCTTGGTTTTTTAGTGTCAGCTTCTAGGTTGTAGGATCAGAACAGTAGGAATGGAAGAGCCAGTTTTTGCCCTAAAATGAGGCTAACTGAGGCAACTGAAAATACAGAGGTCTTAAGACAACTCTTTGGTACTGCAGTTGGTGCCTGCTAATCAAATCTTACCATGTTTAATTAATAGGTATGTCCAAGGAACTTTGTGGGTAAGGTCTTTAAAGTTCCAGTAATGATCCATTTGCAAACTACATAAAGAACATATTCTGAGTTTTTATTTTTATAATATATCTTATGTCTTTTGGAAAAATGTCTGGTCTACAGTGTGTGACCTTTTGAGGAAAGGGCCTCAGCTACGTTAAGTTTAGCAAAAAAAAAAAAAAAAAANAAAAAAAAAAAGCAGATGCCGGTATTTTTGCATCCAAATTGCATACTATGTGGTTAGTGTGAAACAAGCACTACAATAAAAGCATGAAGCAGTTAAAAACATCCGAAGCTTCTGCCTGAAAGACTTTTGTAATTTTAGAGCTGCAGCAATTCTAATTAGCAGACTTGTCCTTCACAGAGAATATATCCAGAGGGCATGGCTGCAATCCAGCTGTAATTGCGAATATTTCTTATGTTCAGCAATCACAACTGTTGCCATTGGGAAGTAGAAAATGCACTCACTGTTCAGGGAAGGATTATTTTAGTGAACCCAGCCCTCTAATGAACAGTCAGTATATAAGTAGTTTTACTACACAGTATTAAGCAAACCATGCACATGCATTTCCGAGGATTTTAACAGCAGGAGGCAGGGGTGATGCTGACCTTCTAGCTTCTCTGTGTAGAAAACAGTGCTCTGCCTTGGTGGTCCTTCAGATGCTACTTAAAGGAGCATGTTTATGAAAGTTTATGAAGCAGGTCACATCATCACAGAACAGCAAATATATGTACTTTGTTAATAATTTTGATGGTATTTGGGCTATTCCTAATGTAGTTGATGTCCTTCTCAGTGTGGTATGATTATTTCAAGTTTGAAGTTGGTGATGAGGGCTTCTGTTCAGCTGCCCAAAGTCAAATACTTGCACCAGTAGCTGCCTGCTATTCTTTATGCTGGGACAGATAATCTGCACTTCTCCCTTCCACTCCTCTTTCCCTGTTGTTTTCTCACAGGAAAAAAATCTGTCTCCTGTCTATGATGTGCTTCTGCAAATAAACTGGTTCTGCCCGAGTAGGATAATCTCTGTCACTTAGAACAGTTTCATCATGTTCCGACAGCTTTTATGAGTGTGCATGCAGTTTGAGAACGTATTTAGAGGAATGTTGCACAAACATTAAAGTCAAGATAGAAAACCTCTTCAAGCTAGATTTTAGACATGGCAATAAACAAAAGCCCTTTTTATTTTATTTTTTTTTTAGGGGGGGGCGAGGGAGGTAAAAATGACTTGAGGAGACAGGATAGGAAGTCTGTTACCAGTATGACCCGTTATCTTGGTTTAAATAACCAAACCGACAGCTCTGCGATACAGCAGGATGGAGGTTGCTGTGATCTGAAGGAGGCGTTTCAACTGCTTTTACTTTGTACTTGTTGCTGAAAAGAAGGAAGTTGCCTTAAACTGTTGATGAAGTACAGTTTTGCCAGCCAATGCTGATGCTGGAAATAGGTTGCAGCTTTATCTGTGGTAGTGAAGTTGTGGACACGTGTCACTGTGGAACTGGACCATAACCACAGTGCAGGTACTGTTGCAACTATGTGTTTGCTAACTATCTCAAACTGTGTTGTAGAAAGGAGTTTGAAAGTCACAATATGGGGTATCCAGAGCTCTCCTTTGGTATTTGTGCATTTGGCATGTGCGGGTGATGGAGCCACACTCCCTTTGTTAGAGCCCTGCAGCTCCTTCTGCTTTTCTTTTTTAGATCTCTGGTGTCTGCCTGGATGCTAAAAGGGTTTCGCCTTGGTACAGTCAATGGACCCCAGTGCCACTAGATTTGTATGATTAGAAGGGAATATATACAGGCAAAAGATTTCAGATTGGCACTTGTAGTCAAGCTTAGTTCTGCAAGGCTCTTGAACAAAGACATTAATGATGATGGATTTTGTAAGTACTACATGGAAAATGTTTATAATATTGAGAGGAAGATTGACAATTCCCATAAGCATGGGAATAGTCCTTACCTAAGATAACTGAATTACTCAAGTTAAAATCCTGCTAAGGCAAGTCCTGTAGGAGCGTCTCAAAATATGGAATAAATACCTCGTATTCAGGTTTATACTTCTATAAAATAAAAGAGAAAATCCCATACTTCTTTCTTATCCTAAAACCTCAGTCTATGTTTTCCTACTAGCCTGTATTACAAGTGATTGGGTTTTGAGGCAAATGTTTTACATCTGTCTTCTAGGGCTGATGGTCTAAATGACGTGAAATGGAAAAAGAATAATTCCATCTATTGACTCTGCGCAGCATTTTATCAGACTCATTGGAACTGAATTTGCCATCTGTGCCTTTTTGTCAGGGTCAGTAATAGCTTTTCCTAAGCATTTATTTGTTAGAAGGCTGTTTTCCCTGCAAGGTAAGTAACCTTAATACATGTGCCAATCTGCATTTTGAATTTTATGGGATAGTTGCTACATTTTTTAAAAGGCAGGTTTACTTTTTTATTTTTTTTTTATTTTATTTTTTTTTTAGTTCTGTCTCTGCAAAGAAGCTAAAAACCTAATTTTTTGAATGAGCGACTGACCATCTTTTCTTTGCTTCTGTTCTGAGAGAGATTATTCCCCTGTGCATTGTGAGGCTTTCTTAAATAGACTCTGTTGAAGTCAGTAAACCAGAAATGTCACTTATGAGTTATATTATGGGCTAGAGGCACCTCTAATTGGAGCACCATGTCCCATGTTTACATCAGAAATAGGATACAGCTCTGTTGTGGTGTACTAGAAAAGACAACTTCAGATTGTGTTGTGCATGAATTGAATTTATCCCAGCTTGAATTTTGCAGCCTTAAAAAAGGCAGAAGTTGCTTTTGGTACCTACCAAAATAGCTCCCTCTGGCTAAGCAGTGGGGGGTAGCGTTAGCCCTGGATGTACCTACAGATGTTACACTTTCTCCTTCACTGTCTCCTTTTAAAAGTCTTCTTACTTTAATCTCATTCTATTTCCCCTCTCTTTCTCTTTCCCAATTTTGGGACAGTTCTGGATCTCCTTGAGGAGCAGGTGCTTCTGATGAACTTCATGAAGAATAATCTCTGCAGTCATGCTCCTCCTTAGCTCCAGCCAGATCTGGCTGCTGCTTTTGCTCATTAGAGCGAGGATGCAAACAGCAGCAGATGCCTGTTGGTGGTAATTAGATAAAAGAAATGAGTACTGTGAATGCTGCAGTGAGAGGGGAGGTGCTTCCCAGACAGGTTGGAGAGGGATCATTCCAATTTTGAAGGGCTGTTACTACTTTCCATAGCCCCACTTTTCTGTTTTGCTAATTAAACAAACACCTCCTATACTCTCTTAGTTTCTTTCTGTCTCTTTCTGACTTTTACATGTTGCTCATTCTTGTTTGTCCTATTTTCGTTTCACTTGGTGCTATTAGGTGTTAGTTGGTTACTGTTAATCTGCGCCCCTGTGCAGGGCTACTTGGAAACACCCAGGTCTTCTTGCTTTCATTTCCCAGAGCGTGGCCTCAGCTGCCTGGGGACACTGAGGAGTAAGTGACCTTTAATGCATCTTGGGGTGTGATTAGCTGTGTTTCAGGGCGGTTCAGCTGCAAGCTCGTGCGCTGGCTCTGGCTTTTGAGACAGGTTATCGTCTCCTGTGACTGGAGGAGGTCGGAGATTGCTGTACAGAGCAGCATGGGACAGAGGGACAAGGAGGAAAAGCTGTTGGTTAAGAAGCAGCAAAGGATGAGCAGCTTTACACTAGTTGCTGTGCTGGGCTCAGAGAGGGGCAGTGGGCCAGGCTACCTCCTCCTAACCTCCTCAGCTGTAGAGAAGTTGTCCTCGGATGTGAGAGGGCTGTGGAGAAGTGACCTGGGAAGGTGAAAGATGTGGTAACATCTTGCTTTTTAGGCCAGTGCTTTGACTGACCCGATAGCTTGAAAATAGACAGAAGCAGTTATAAATGACAGGATTACTGTTACAACAGGGCTGCAGGAAAGGGATGCCATGAACACTGGGGAGCCTCAAAAGCATCCTCGTCTGCTTTATCAAAATTGACACCTAACATCTTGGCAGGTTTCAACCATACTGTATTCCTGTCTCAAGATGAGATGTGAATAGGATGCTTTTTAAGATCCTATCCTTCAATGTGCTTAAGATGCGCTTTTTTTTTTTTTTTTGAACAAGCTACAAGATAGTGCTCTGTTGTGTATAACACTTACAGTTCTTTGAAAACTGTGATTATGGTGCAAACTCCTTTTATTTTAGCTGGAGTGTGCTAAGTTCACTCCAGCCAGCTGGCTTTGTGTTTTGCTATTAATTTGTGAGGTGGACTTTATCAGCAGTTAAATGTGATTGCAGTGTTCCCTTCCAGGTTTGGCAAGGTAAGCGTTTTTGGGTGGTGGTCAGTCTAGGTCTTCTTTTGCTCTTGCTGTACAGGTTGGAAACTCCTCATCTACATGACCCGTTTCCTATTCCAGTTTGCCTGTTACAAACTGCCTGGCTGCTCGGGGTTCAAGCACTCCCTTTGCTTCTGTGCTGGTACCCAGGACCGTGCGCAGCCAACACGGCTCACCTCAGACCTTTTCAGTGTAGACCAGGAGCTGGTGTGTCCTCTGCTGGCAAGTATGGCTTAGTCGAGGGTATATACAGTGCTTCAGAGAGCAGCATGGGAGCTCTGGGCACTGAGAGGGTATTTCAGCCCTGGTTTTAATGGCTCCCTTGCTCAGAAGGCTTTGGTGGTAAGGGAAATCAACCGTACCTCAGAGTAGCTAGAGGGAAATATAGATACTTATTTATGAAGTTTAAAAGGGACAACACTTACAAAGGGAGAGATAAAGAGAAATTTAAAAGTCTGCACAATAATCCTGTTACCTACCTTTCTGTCTATTTAGGTTAGCTCCATGGGCTCCTCTCTCCTCACAGTATGTTCAGGGCTTCCTGATGGAGGCTCTTAAGTTCTTTGTTTTCATCCAGGTATTGTGCTTGGAGAAGATGATCCAGGGGGGTCTTTGCTCCCTTCTAGGCTTCCAACCCAGCGCTGGGGTGGGTTTTTTTCACATGCAGAACCTTCCCATGGGAATTTCTTATTCCTTACTTTGACTGGGGAGATATTTTGGTGTCCCTCACAGTAGTTAATTTACTGTGCTTTTTTGCTTTAGGAAACTGTGAAGTCCCTTGGACGTGTCTGAATGAGATAAGAAACTTCCCAGACAGTTAAATTGAGTCCGTTCAGGGTTTAGCCAAGCAGAAGGGCCCTTAGCAAATGAAGCAGAATGACAATAAATTTTTCTTTCCAGGCTGTATGGTGACCAACTCTGAGAGCAGATCGTTTTTGCATTATCAATCCTATGGCCCCTGTAAACACTTAACTTGCTAGTGACATTTTAGGCAGTTATGTAACTGGGCTGAATGCAGGCAGCTTGCTTTGGGCTCTTATTTGAGGAACACAAAAGTACAAATCGGTATATTGTGAGCCACAGCTCTTGGAAGATCAGTTACGTCTTTCAAAGTTACTTAATTTAGAAACACTGCTAGGTAATTGATCAGCCTGATATATTTGATGTAAAGTGCAGTAAATAAAGATGCTAAGTAGGATAGCATATAATTTTACAGTTATGGTAATAAACCGGTCCAGTGAATTCTTTCTGCATTTCTAATGCCGTATTTCATTTGCAGTACCCTGCCCTCATGTTATTTTCTTACTTTTCAAAGTAAGCCACGAAGTGCTAGTTATGACAGAGGAGTTGGTGTTGGCTTAGGGGAATGTTTTAATGCATCTGTGTCTGTATTCTTGACTGTGTCTCCTGATACTGTAATTTGAAAGCAGATGGCAGGTGCAGATACATGACATAGCATTATGATTCACATAGGAATGGAATAGGAACCTCTGAGAAATATACTCTCTTTTCAGAGAAAAACACTAACGTATACAGTTGAGTATGTCACTTAATGAGCTTCTTTAGTCTGCAGGTCAGACCTGACATTAACCAAAGCAATTTGGAATAATTTTGATCGGATGGCTTAAAAGGTCATACGTAAATTGAGTTTTGTGGTTGCTTTCTTAGCTGTCTCAGATGGCTTTCTAATGGATTATAAGCTTTATCATGAAATCATCGGGTACAACCAGTTTATACTTACAAGTAGCTCTAACTAAGACTGATTAGCTGAAATTAAAAAAAAGCAGAAAGCCAGGTTGAATTTCTCTTAGGGCTCATGAGGCTTAATTTCTTCTTAGACACTGAGACCCCTTCAGTTTGGGGATTATCTCCAAAGCAAAATAATCACATTCCATTTAGGGGCATCTGAAACTAAACTGGATGAAGTACTGGAAAAAAACCTGTCAAGAGCAATTCAGCACTAATAGTAAAATGGACTGAATAACCTCAGACTGTTTGAAAAGGCCATGTTTACTATGTCAGCAGAGAGTACACTGCAAAGTCTCGCATATCATAATTATTTTGCTGCTAGTGTACAAAAATACTGCAATACCTCAGATATCTCCTGATAAAAGCTGATATGGCTGTGCTATGTTTCTGTCCCTTGAACCTCATATTAATTTAGTGGGAGACCATCTTCACCCTATACGTTTACCTTCCATCTACCTCAGGACTGAGATATTACAGCCAGTTGTACAACTGATGAGGACATGGGGGATTGTGTTCATTCATCAGAAAACAAGACTTTGTTTTTCATGTTTGAAACCCATTTTAATCAGGGTATGCATAAACCTCTTCCTTCTTACCACTTATCGAATTAAGGGAAAGGAAACTTTCAGACAGACAAATGCAGTACTAGTGTAGGAAAGGCTGTGGGGAAAAAAAAAATCTGTGGAAGGGCTGCAGAACGTGGTTAATGGTCATAAATGTGTTACATGCGTGTTGATCCCACAGATGCTGCAGGACGGTCAGCTGCTCACGTCTCTGGAACTGGGTGTTTGTGGAGAGAGTGACTGTGGTGGATTTGCAGGCAGTTGCTTTATGAAAACTCATTCATGGGAATGTGGCTGCTCTCGAGCATCCAGTTGATGTATTCTTACAGACTGAGGAATGAATGTGGCCCCAACTTGAGTGGAGAACTGCGTTCTTGAAAGTCAAACCTGAGTCTGGTTCCCTTTGAAGCTGTTTCAAATTCATATTTTCAGATTCTAGGTTTGACAGTCTTTTTTCTGTAACCTTATTTGAGCCTTTCCATCCTCTTGGGTTGTCAGACAGTATGCACAGATGTTTGCTCAGTGTTTAGTCCACAATTGCTGAAATAATTGCACAATCTATGTATTTCAGGTATTTATTCAGATATTATATTTTTATTTACTATTTACTGTTCCTGCAGCATTTAGATTTGAATTAAAATTGATTCATAATTGGTTTGCATTACTAGGTAATGGTAAAGTGTGGGTATAGCTATATTTCAATCTAGAGGATATTTGGGTAATGTTATTTTAAAAGTAAACAATTTTTTGTCTCTGACTCTTTGGAACAAAAGAGCTAATTCGTGTTCATTTGAAAGTGATTTTCATTTGTTATGGTAGGTCATGCTGAGTAGTGTGTGACAGTATGACTCAAAGTTTTATAAATTATGTCCATATGGTTGGCTTGTTTTGAAAAGCAGTTTGGAAAATAATATGGACCAAAGCTTAAGTTTCTACTGCTCCTTTTTTCCTTCTTACTATATAGAGCAGAGGGCTTGTTCTTGGAGTGCATTAAACTAATTGTTATTTAGAATCAGAAGTGCAAAGGGTTGCGTGTTGTTTATGCGTTGGGTTTTTGGTTGTTTATTTCTTGTGAATGGTACTAATAAGTGTGAACCACCCATTGAAGGCTGGCTGTTTCTGTAAAGGCTGATCACGGCTGGTGAGCCTGCATTAAGAAACCCATTCAACTTTAGAGAATTATAGGGTGGTCAGTAAATGTTCCAATCTTCCCACGTGGAGTACTTGTAGGTCTGGCTGGTGGATATTTACTAGAAGAGTTTGGGATAATAGAGCATAGTAAATGAGAAGATTAATTAGGCAGAAGATACAACAAAAACTGCAAGAAAATTATGATGAAAAAAAGCAAACAAATCTTTCTAATAAGCTTTTCAAACTCAATAGGCATGTGGTTTTGGTTCAGCAAACCACTGTTGTCATAAAAATGAGAAGTTGCAAAGCTGCCTGGGGCACAGGGCAGGGAAGATGGTTGACAGTCTTTGGGTCAACATCTTTAGAAGAAAAATAACTTTTTGCTTCAGTAGGTGTTCCTGAGAGAAAGCTCCCATCTGTGGCAAAAAATGGGGAAAGTTTTTTGTTTGGGTGTCGCTCCTCAACCTCAAGTTTCTTAAAAGAAGATGAAAATTTGAAAATTTTCAGTAGCACAAAAACCAGGCTGTTCAGTGTTGTGTCATCAAAGACTGAAGAAGTTTATCTGTGAAAGTCTGAGTGATCCTGCCAAGCAAGTGTTCAGCAAAAAAGTTTCATTTTCAGATTCTTTAAATTTGCTCTTCAGTAGTGGATGCATAGTAGATACAGTACATTGCCAGCCATGTCTAGGCATTAGCATGGAATAGCGTGTGTGAATCCGAGGAGTGCTTTAACTACCAGAAAGAGTTGCTGGGAGAGGACCCTTCAGTGGCAGTGGTAAGCAACAGGTTTTGGAGAAATGTTGTCAGCTTCCCATGCCTGGGAAGGACCAGGACTGCCCTCCCAAGGCGCAGAGAAGATCTGGACCCATAGCATACTGGTACATAGAGTAAGGGTCTTAACAAATGCAGCTGCTTTGTGCTTTAGGGTGGGAATGTGAAGCTGTCTAGCGTGTTCCTGTTGCGGTATGACATATAGCTCTGAAAAACAGGTTTTAAAATTTATTTTCAGTTTTCTTTTAAAAAAATAAAGTAGTAGAGTGCAGCAGATATATATATATGCAGAAAGAATACAGTGGCAGCAGAGCTTTTGATAGGCAAATACTTTTGCCACTCTGACCTTCATTTACAGGATCAATTTATCACATTAGTGGGAGAGCTGGATTCAGGTCACCTTCTGGGATCCTTCAGACATTTATCTTACTGTAGGTAGTGCAAGCCATATCAAGTGATTCTAGATTACAGGTCCCATAGTAATTGCTCATAATCTGCAACTCAAGATGCCCTTCTGAGTTGACAAGCACTGGAGGAGAAAACAAATCACAGTAGCAAACACAGGTCGAAGAGAGTCAGCAAGCACAGCCGGCAAATCTGTGCAGGTGACTCCTCTGTTGCTTCCCATGTCATTTTGACTTCTTTTCAGGCTGGATCACAGCAGAGCACGTGGAGAACTTGTGGCCATTTTTCAGCTGTAGTGCTGCCCATCTCCTACTGTGATAGAAAGAGACAACGCAGAAATTAGCACTGATCTTTTCACAATGAAACAGTTACAGAGACTGACAGACTTTCCATCACCTTATGTCCTGTCTTACATATTCCAGCCTGTCCATCCGTTACCTTGTATTAGTAAGGTAAGATCCAGGATCTGTTCAGCTGAGCTGTGGTGAAATGGAAGTCTGTATTTATTATGCCCTACAGAGCAGAAACAGGCCAATAAGATATAGGCTAACTCCACTAAAAACTGCAACTAAATATAATGAATTAGCGGAAAATAATTAAAATTTAATTTCAAACTAAAGAAACATCCTTATTCCTGTTTTTTGAATAAGGTAAAAAAATTTCCAAATTTTCTGTGGCTTTAAATACTGAAATGAAGATCTATTTGACACAATGTGGAAACTTGGAATATTTTATGCCTATAATAGGGTCGGTTCATTTTATGTGGAAAAAATATTCATGGCTTCTGCAGTGACAATTTCTATTCCTGCAAAACTGCTATCTGGAAGAAGAGTCACAGTTTTGCTTGTAAGTGGAAACAGGGGCTTAAACTGCCAGACCATCTTCTTTGCATTAGTCTTACATTTCTTTTTAATATCCCATGTAGTAATTTAGACACAAGATAGGTCTAACAAGCACTTCATTAAGAATTTGGAGTCTAGTCCATTAAGAGTTTCATGTAAGGCTTCCACTATACTTGTGGTATTTTACACATATAGCAAGCAGAGAAGAACAAGCAAGTACCGATCTGGTCTTTTGGCAGTTCACTTGTATCCCCTCCCTGTCATGAGACATTTTGTCTCTGGGGAATGCTTTTGTCAGTCAAGGCTGGAGGCATCGGGGTAAATGAGTCTTGTTCTTCCTCTGCCTCATATCTCCCTGGAAAACAGGCAAGGCTTGGGAATTTGTGCTCCTTGTATGCCTCTCCCTCTCCCATGACTGGGCTGAGGAGCTGAAGGCAGAGGTTGCTGGAGGGCTGGCTAACTTTATTGTTAGTAAGGGTTACAGGTAGAGTAATGCCAGTTTTAATCCTTGAAGGCAGGGGTGTGCATCTGTGAGCAAATTTGTGTTGTGCTGGTTTGAGGTGGTCCAGCCATGCTGTCTCCTGTAGTGCATTTGCTAAGATTTTAAAAGATGTTATTCTCCTCCTAGAACACGTTTATCCAGAAAAACTTATTTGAAGAAGCTCTGCAAACTGACTTTGCAGAAATGACTCACTAACCATTTTAAAGCTGAATGCTCTGTGCTGTCTCTCGACAACTGGATTTAGTATTAACGGAGAGAGAAAAGATGGTCTCTAATTTACTGCATTTTCAACAGAGACTGAGTAAAGGGGAGCTGATTTACAGTGGTGAGTTGTGCTAAGAAACCTTGTTCTCTGTGGGAGACAGCCCTCTGTGTGCAGAGAAGGGGCAGTGTGACTAGTGCTACTTTGAGGAAGCAGCTGTAAATGGGGTTGGCTTGCTGGGGTCATCTCTACTGTGATGCAGTCCTTGGGACAATTTATAAAAATATAGGAAAAATGAGCTGTTGTTTCAAGTGAAACTGGGAGGCAGGGAGAGGTTAGAGTAAATGATTAGGTAAAATTATAGTTTTTAAAAGCTGGTTTCAGGGAAAATAAACCCCCTTGAACTGGACTAAACATTGTTTCAGTAAAAAATTGTATTATAATGGGGAAAAAATACTACTTGAACATTCAATTAAGCTTCCTTAATTCACAATTCTCTAAGAGTGGTTGGGCCTACTAGAAAGACTTTTTAAACGTGCTGGCTTTTGGGTAGGTTGGATTTGGCCCTCTTGGAGTAAGTCCAGAGGAGGGCCACGAAGATAATAAGAGGGCTGTAGCACCTCTCCTCTGAAGACAGGTTAAGAGAGCGGGGATTTTTTAGCCTGGAGGAGGCTCTGGGGAGACCTTACAGTGGCCTTCCAAGTACCTAAAGGGGACCTACAGGAGAGACAGGGAGGAACTCTTTATCAGGGAGTGTAGTGATATGTCAAGGAGTAATGGTTTTAAACTGAAAGAGAAGACATTTAGGTTAGGTATCATGAAGAAATTCTTCACACTGAGGGTGGTGAGGCACTGGAACAGGTTGCCCACAGAAGCTGTGGATGCCCCTTCCTGGGAGATTTTCAAGGCCAGGCTGGATGGGGCTTTGAGCAACCTGCTCTAGTGGGAGGTGTCCCTGCCCATGGCAGGGGGGTTGGAACTCAATGATCTTTAAGGTCCCTTCCAACTCTAAGCATTCTATGATTCTTTGAGCTTTCGAATAAGAGAAATGGGAAGGTAGAAGAAAGAGTAGTAAATTAGTGGTGCAAATATATTAATTGATCTCAGTACAGATGGCAGGAAAGGTATCACTAAACTGACTGTGGTGAGTAGTACCCTACTGTTTTACGCTTTGACTAGTCTCAATGCATCTTTCAAAATCTGGCAGTCTTACGAGCACTGAGGCTGGATTTTTCTCTAGTTTCTGGTGTTTATGCGTAGGTGTTGCTGCCGTTGGGTACGTGAAGACTGTTTGGATACCTGCTGTCGCTGCAGGACCTGGCTGTTGTTCAACAAGGCCCTCAGTGTATAGCTAAATTTTAGATGCCAAAACTAACTTTCGGAGTAGGGTTGTTTCTATTTTTTTTTTTAATGTCTGTGTTTTAAGGTGAGCAGCAAGTGCTCAGATTTTACTATTAGGGATCGTGAAAGAAAATTGAAGGGCTTATACCCAGCCTCTTCTCTTGCCCTTATAAAACAGTTATGAGAAGGAAAAGCAAAGATGAGATTGGTTCAGAGAATTTACTAACTTCTGTCCTTATAAACACTTAAGGCCATGGTGTAAACTCTATACAAGGTAATGACTGAAACATCTGTTTGCATGCTTAAGAGTCGAATGTGATAAAAACATTTTTGAGCTATGATTGTGTGCTGGATGTTTCCATCAGGATGTGGATAAAGGCAAACCTTTCTTGAAATAAGTGCTACTTCAATTCAGAAGTGTTAATCTGCTAAAGATGCTACCACCAGCAAAATGCTCTTCTCTCAAATGACTGTTTTCCTTTAATGTTAGAGCTTCTCCTTTCTGTTGTGATTTTTTTTCCCTTTCTCTATCTGTGCAGTGGGCTGCACAGATGGCCTAGCATAAGGCAGGAGGAAAATAAGGATGATGCTTTCTGATGGATTTATTTGTATACAAGTCCCAATGGACCTAAGTATTAAATAGCTTCAGTTTTTTAAAGTAGTCATGAGTATACAGAAGACAGGGCACACGTCACTAAAGCTGGATTTTTATTTTTTTTTTTAGTAGATAAAGTGGATTTTAGTCTTAAAGTGGATTTTTAGTAGAAGCCTGTAAATGACTGAAGTTTCTGAAAAGTGTAGCATATTGGGGGAGAAAAGGAAATGTTGGTTGAGTAAAGAATAATATTTAAAAAGAAGTTTTGAAGCTGCTGTTGAGCCTAGCAGATACAAATTGCCTCAACCTATCACTTTCTACAGAAATGCTGGAACAAATGATATGGAGTACTATTGGCTATAAAACCTGCTTCTCTGTCTTGTGGGCAAGCTAGGGAAGTCGATGTACCAGAATCCTGGTGGCTCTCCAGTAATCCTCCATTATAAGCTTTGACCATCTGCTGAATGTCAGGAAGAATGGACTGGTCAGAATGAGGTTAAAGAGCTCACCTCACATCAACATAGGTTATTAAAGTTTGATTTTTCACTTTGTTTCCGTTGGTGTCAACTGCTCAGCTGTCACAGGGAGTGACAGGGGAGTGGGGGAAGGTATCTTCCTCTCCAGTCGCTTGCAGCTCCATTTAAAATGCAGTGACTGTTCTTATACTTTCTAATGCAAAAATGCCTTGGCTCTGAACCTTTAAATATAAGGGATTAGTCAATATTTTTGGCATTCTTATGGTCAATGAATTACCTCTGTCAGTGAGTGACAGTGGTTGAGATGCTGTGGAGTTGCAGCTACAGGGAGGAATGCTGTGTGTTAGGAAAGTGTGGCTTCCTTGGGGTTGCAATTTGGACATTTTAACTTCCTTCTTCAGCTACTGGAGGGAAAGGATGAAATGATCCCACTTTTCCTTGTTCTAACTCATTGACCTTGGAGACTCCATCCATAGTCATTTATTGTGTACTTGGGTTATTTCTAGCTTGCACAGTTACGTAAATGCTTGTGCTGGAAGAATGCCAGGGGGTGGGAATATGTTGCTGTAAGGCTGGCGGCAAAGCAGAGGTCTTCTCCTTCTCTCCATCCTGACAGCAGTGCCAGCTTCACTGGGAGTCAGTTTAGAGCTCTAGAGTGTGGGAAAAGGTGCTGCTCTTTTTTCTTGCTACTTTTTCTTTTGCAGTGTTTCCTTTGTCTGCACTCATCTGCCACTTGGTGTTCTTGCAAACCTTGGGCTGAAGTGGATGTTGGTTATTTTTTTTTATTTCTGTTTGTCATGTCCGCCCCCAGTGCTGCTGGATCTGAATTGTGCACATCCCAGTTTTACTCTATTGACAAGGTAACAGGTAGCAGTGGAAGTACCAAAGCAGCAGCAGCCTCTGAAAGAATCCCAGCATTCATTAAAATTTGGAACTTGCCTGTGTTTTACCCACCGAGATCATTGACTCGTGTTTTGTAGAGGTTGTGAAGAAATAAAAAAATGTGGCCTTGCTAAAGGAAGCTTCCCAGGCTTAGGTAATTGAGAAAGTGGTTTCTTTTGTATATTAAAGGAATGCCTGTATTCAAGGGCAACTTTCTTGAGCACATCCTTTCTTTGTAGTTCACTTTGTGTACTTTGCAGTGTGAGATATGTTTACAGTTTAGTTGCCAACTGATGCTTGACAGTGAAAGTTACTGTAACTGAAATCACCTATCAGTAACTTAAAGAAGACAATTCAGACTTACCTTTCTGGGCATCTTCATGAACTAAAGCATGAAAGCATAATCTAGTGGTATCTAAATATTGAACGTAATTCCTTTAGAACTGCAAATATTAGTATCCTCTAGACATGTTTGGTTATTGTCAAGTTGGCAATAACTTGAGCATGTAGGCAACTTGGTTTTTGTATGGTGTCCACAGTGTTCTCATACTCTTCTAGTTCAAGACAGAGGTATACACAGAGGAAATTGGAAAAATGGTAGACAGATTTTCATCTTCTTGATGCAGAAAAGAAGTCTGGTTTGGAATGGGGAGAATGAAAAAAATTCCTGAAAAATCAACAGAACAGGTAGTGTAGTATGCTATGTGTGGGAAATAAATTTCCCTTTCTGTGTTCAAAGCATTGAATTATAAATGCCTGGTGACTCCCAGGCAGAATGGAATTGGCCCCACAGGTTTGCAAGTGAATCAACATCTTTGGGTATCAAGTTAAATGGCCTGCAGGCCATTGAGGGAGTTATGAAGGATGTGCTAGCCTTTATTTACAAATATATGCAAGAAAGTGCATTTTATTCAAGCTTTAATTTTAAGAGATACTAATAAAAATGAATTATACATGGACATATTTCTATCTATAACTAAACCTTGTTTATACTGTGTATATGTTTCTACATGTGTGCGTCTTGCATACTGATAAGTATGGTTTGTTTGCACGTACATCTTATGCTGTTTAAAATCACAGCAACTTACAAATAAAAAAAAAACCAAACCCACCTGAAGATGTGATTTGCTGTGTAAATAACTCTCTTATTTCAGTAAGTACTTTTTTCAAGTTTAAAAGTGTTGTTTGTTTTAGCAGAGCATCTCAATTCAGAATGATCGTTTGGCACCGCTAAGGTGTAAGTATGCTCAAACCTTGGCTAGTAATTAGCTTTTCTTATTAACAGGTAGGAAATTTGCCTGGGGACATGAGATATGAAATTGACGTAATTGCCTTGTGATATAAAGATGGATATTTGTTTTTCCACAGACTTACCTTTCATGTTGTTGAAAATACAGTATTGATCCATTTCCATAGAAATAGCAAAGAAATCAGACATTATGGGGCTCTACAACCAGATAATGAAAGGCTCAGGTCAAAGAAATTGAATTCTAAATACTGTTAACTTTCATTGAGTGACTACTAGGGTCATGATGTGGGATGGTGGCAGGGAATGGGTAAGAAAGGATAAGATACAGTGTAGAATTGCAATGATGTATGTTTGTATTTGGTGTAAGCAGTTGCAGTGAACAGGGCTATAAAGCTACAGTATATGTAGCCATTCTGTTTTACTGAGAGACGACGCCAAGCAGAGCTCCAGTGCAGAAGACTGTGAAATGATTAAAATTCTCACATGGTGGTTAATACGCTTATCATCAACATCCTTACTTGAGCTTCATGACTGTTAATCGCAGGAGGCTGCATCATGATTAAGCCCACTGCATTGGTTGTGAATATCTCTCCTGCTTGAGCGGGAGGAGACAAAAAGACATGAAGGGATAGCTGGCTGGAAAACATAGCTGGCAGAGGGCTCAGGTGACAACTGAAGAGTCAAATTCTTGGTTAATCTAAGCAGGCACAGAATTAGATTGTAGTCCTGGAAAAAGTCAAGTAGATTCTTAGCATGGCTGAATGCCAGGCTGTTTCTTCTCTCCTTGCTTCAAAAACCATGGTGAAGTTGGAAACACGAGTGAAATGTTAAGACCTGTGAATAAAACCTCATTCCGTCAGCCCCTATATAGCTGGTATTTCCCATCTGGAATCAGAATGAATGGGTGAATAGTTATTAATATGTAATGAGATCTTATGGAAACAATAGCATTGCAAGCAAAGGAAAAGAGGGATTTAGAGAAAAAAGAATCATTCATGCAAAAGTTAGGCTTGCCATGCTGGCATGTTGGTGATAATAGGGCAGGCATGGTCCTGAAGGCTTATGGCAATGTTTTAAAAGGTGGAAGTAGCAGGATGCATGGGCTATGAAAGCAGGTGCCCTCCTGAAATTATGCTTTATTAATTCTCTTATTCCACTTCCCTGCCTTTTACCACATTTTCTCATTCCACTGTAAACTGCTGGGAGAAGGGGTCATGCCTTTTATTTGTCTGTAAAGTGCTGCTACTTGTGAGGAATATATTTTGTTGATTGCTGGAGGAATAAGAGCATTAATAACGGGCCCTGCATGCAAAATTCCTCAAGTCTCAGCAAAGACACGTTTTCCCTGATCTGTGTGGGAGCCTGTAACCCTTGGATTTTTAAAAACCAAATGCTAAAGAAAGGGTGAGTCAGTGCTCATACCAAGCCTTGTGCTCCTGATCATCCAGTGTCTCGGCTGGATGGGTTTTGAGTCTGACCTTGTCTTGTGTCACATTGCCAGAGCAACCCTATTAGAGCTCATGTACCTTCTGGGCCCAGGGAAATGCTGGAAAATGTCCCCTCTCTGTGGATTAACAGATGAAGCATAACAAAATGGTTAAGCATCCATCAAAACAATAAAGCAAACAAGAAAATTTAAAATGTGCATCATTTAATAACAAATAGTAGGCTATTAGTGCAGGTATTTCCAGGTCAGTATTTACACATAGCGGCAAAATATTTGTCTGAGCACTCTGGGTTTTCAAGTCAGGGTGAAAACAGGAAATGCAGCAGCTGTAGGAGACAGGCCATGATAAGACATGAAGTTCTGTTCTGGGCCTGCCCTTACTGTTGGTTTGGAGAGGTCCAAAGACAGCGGTTTTTTAAAACACTGAGATGTCTGAGACCCTCTGACCACCACCCGTGGAAGCATTCATAGTAAGTCACAAAGGCAAATGAAATCATTAGACGTTAACCTTAGGATATGAAGGGGATAGGCTTACTCCTTAGTTTGCCAGCCTTGCTCAGGTGATTTTGCCACCCAAGCTTTCCTGGTGCTGTTTCATCAGCAGCATTGCACAGCATCTGGGCTATTTGCAGACACTGTTAAATTTGTTTCCCAAACAACTTTTGCTCATCCAGTGTGGACACAAGTAGCCAAGTAATATATACCTAGGAGAATATGTTAATAGTACTCTTAATTGCCTCTTGCAGCATTACTTGTGTAATTCCTTTATTTCTTCCAGCACCTTTTCAGGTGTCAACCCCATGCCCCATCTGCAAGGTGGTATTTCCTTTGCACATCTGAACTATATGTGTGAGAGAGGGCATTGGAGGCAGAAGTTTGAGATGCAGATAGATCGGAGGTCTAAATCCATGCCCAAATACAAAGAGTGGAACACAGGTACACGTGCTCACCGAAAATTAATTAATTAATTAAAAAATCCTTTTGATACAGCTTTCAGATTTCAGCTGCCCTTTGTCCCTTGATGTGTTACCTTTCAAGTTTGCATGAGCTTCCAAGGTCATTTCTACTTCTAAGGTTGAAAGGCTTTTCACAGTTGCAGAGGTGAAGCTATGGTGGATTTCAGGTATTTCAGAAATGTTTTAGGGAAAGGGCTTTCAAGAGCTGGATCTTAAATATCATTGAGCAAAACAGATAGGAAGATGGTAGATTGGCTCTTCAGTGTCTCAATGTGTGTCTCACACCCAAAACAGCAAGTGAAGCAGATTCAAGAATTAAAATGCACCGTGTATACTCAGAAGCAGAGGAGATACAGATGCATGACTATGTAACGAGGGCTGCTTGTTTAAATGGTGTGGCACGAGGGCAAAGATGTTAATTAGGCATGCAAATTGAATTTCCAAGGATCTCAGAACAGCAAAGATATCTGAAAGCAAGCCTTGATTTTCTAGATGATAGCATGAATGACTTGTCTTTATCAGGATGCCTCTAGGAATTTAGATTTAGTAAACTTCAGAGCTTCTGAGGATCATGAGAGGATGTGACAGGGAGAAAGTGACAGGCTCTTAGGCCTTGCGGAAAATGCAGACATGCCCTACACACTCAGAGTTGAAAAAAAAACCTAAAAAATGTGGGGTTTTTTTGTTTGTTTGTTTGTTTTTTTTTAAATGAAACATTTATGGCTTAGTTGATGATTGACATTGTTCTACTGCTCTCACCCTGATCAGTGCTTTGCCAGACTGTTAAAGATCTTTGCTCGGCTGAGAATTACTTGCATGAAGTGGTAATTGTGGGTTCTAACTAGAGGCAGGGATGCTGACACACCTGACCTGCAGTTTAAAGAAATTGCAGTATTTGTAACTTTCCAAAGGCTGGTGGCAACTAGGAGAGTCTCAGCTGCAGTGATCAGTCACTGTCGTTACCTTCCCATTCATACAGAGCTGTGAAAGAAGGCCATTAATCATCCTGCCCAAGGCCTGGGAGCATGTGGAAATGCATGGAGAATTACCATCACTTCTAAACAGTCAACATGGCAAGCTCTGACAGTTGCTCCCTGCTTTAGGTCTGAAGTAATGACAAATTCATCAAAGTCATTGTGTTTTCTTCTTCTGCACCTCTTTTTCCTTCTAGGCTGGTGTCAGAGCTGCCACCTTTTTGCCCCTTGAAAGACAATCAGTTTCTTGCTGAATTCCCTCCAGGAGCAGTTAGTGTGGCGCACGAGCTGGTTTTGGCAGGAGGGACTACGGGATATTTAGGTTTTTTGTCGGCATGGGCATTAAGGCAGTGCTAGTGAGGAAAGGGTGAGGAAAGAGCAGAGGCTCCCATCTTCCTGTATCTTTAAGGAACCACCCGAGTGGGATGAGAGCTGGTGCTGGGGGTGAATGTGCCAGGTTATTTTCAACATTGCTGCTGGTGATCTGAGTACCTTAAGGCTGGAGTTAGGGTTTGGTAAGGTTAAGTTTTGAACACAGAAGAGTGAGACTTTGTGTTTCTTCCTAAGTCTTCTGTGGTCCTCAGCTTTAGGATATAGGTTGAATTGGGAAGCAGAGTTGTGTTAAACTTGGTTAGTGAAGTCAGTTATTTGGGCATGTATTACATTGGCATTATTGTTAACTGTTAGGGCTCGTTTAAAGAGGATGAGCAATTGTAAAAGTAATGAGTCCCAGAGCTGTGCTGGGAGCTGGATTTGGCATGTTCTAATAAGCTTTTTTAAAAAATATTTTTGGCAGGTAATAATCATAGAATCATAGAATGGTTAGAGTCGGAAGGGACCTGAAAGATCATTGAGTTCCAACCCCCCTGCCATGGGCAGGGACACCTCTCACTAGACCAGGTTGCTCAAAGCCCCATCCAGCCTGGCCTTGAACACCTCCTGTTCCAGCAGTTCTGTGTCCTTTCTATGTTGAGGACTCCAGAGCTGGACACAGGACTCCAGGTGGG
>VZRU01002868.1:559986-602437 GCA_013398155.1 Pedionomus torquatus | reverse complement strand
TTTCTATCCCACTGTCCATGTCTCCGACAAAGGAGATATCACACCATTGTGGTTAATGGTAGAAATCTTTTTGTACAATTTGGGTGAGAGAATTGTTTTGTTTCTGTCCAAGTCTTGCATTGGATGTTAGGGTACGTGAGGAGACAGCTGATAGCCATGAATGTCACATTTATACAGGAATGGCATTTGTTTTCTGATTCCAGACAAAATTCAGAGTTGTGGTTGAGAAGATGAGGGCTTGTGGGATATAAAAAGGGGTAAGCAGTTTAATATAATTTTGAATTCTGCATAGATCACATCTGTAGTGTGAATGCCGGTGACATCAAACACAAATGCTTTATGTATCATTTTGCAAAGGTATTGGCAATTCATATTAAAGTAAGAGAAAAGGCGTGATAAGAGAAGGGAGATGAACTTTGTTGACTGCCTCCCTTGTCCCTCTTTTCCTCCCCCAGTAAGGTAGGGAGAAGAGTGAGAAAATGGAAAATAAACCTCATGGATTGAGATAAAGACAGTTTAATAGGTAAAGCAAAAGCCATGCCTCTAAGTGAAGCAAAACAAGGAATTCATTCACCACTTCCCATCAGCAGGCAGGTGTTCAGCCATCTCCAGGAAAGCAGGGCTCCATCACACATAATGGTTACTTGGGGAAGATGAAATGCCATAACTCTGAACATCCTCCCTTTCCTTCTTCTTTCTCCAGCTTTGTGCTGAGCATACAAAGCTCATATGGTCATACATCATATGGTGTGTAGTATTGCTCTGGTCAGTTGGGGTCAGCTGTCCAAGCTGTCTCTTCTCACAACTTCTTGTGTACCCCCAGCCTACTTGCCGGGGGAGCAGTATGAGGAGCAGAAATGGCCTTAACTCTGTGTAAATACTGCTCAGCAATAGCTAAAACATCCCTGCATTATCAGCATCGTATTCAGCACAAGTCCAAACCACAGCCCCATTCTAGGTAGTATGCAGAAAATTAACTCTACCCCAGCCAAAACCAGCACAGAGAAACACTTTCGTTGTCAAAGTCATGTAGATTATGATTAATTTTGTTGCAGGTTATGTTTTGGCTATTTAACCGATTCCATACTGAAGTCTGAGTTTTCAAAACTGCATGGTGTTCATTGCACGTTATGAACAGGATTTCACCAGTCTTGGAAGAACTGGAAAGATACAAACTACTATGAAATAGGAGAAAGTGTTTTATAGTACTACGCTTTACAAGCTGTAGATTAAAGGTCCCAGAAATGTGAGGAGTTAATATTAAACTTTGCTGTATTTATGATTTTTTTAAATTTGAATTCTTGTTTGTGTGGCTTGATATCCGTGAAGCTGTATACTTCATATAAAATTTTGCTGTAAATTACTTTTTCATAAACAGGTTTCATTCGTGGCAACCAAGAATATATCAGAAGGTTTCTCATAAAAACAAATGTATTACTTATCATACTGCTGTGTTGGTATAAAGAGATTAAAAAGTGAGTACATGACATGATTAACAATTTAATTGAGTGTAATAGGAAGCCTGATGCTTTCTAGTTCCCTGCCTCATTGCAGCTTGCTCTTGTGCTTTACAGGCTTTTTAGTAATTATTGTAAAGATCGAATCATACTTATTGTTTCAACAATGTCCATTAATTTTGCTTTTATGAAAGCTTAAACAAATCTTGGAGCCTAAATGAGTGTGTTGAAGTGAAATATTGTGGGCTGCTTTTAGGCCAGTACTGAAAGTACTACTCATCCTGTTTTTTCAATACAGCAGATTTTTGCAGCATTATTGCCCAATTATTTGTGCTCCCTTTATGTAGTTATGATATTTGTGTATATGTGGTGTGTTATTTCCAGCAGGTAGCATATGACCAATGTCTACTTCAAAGGCCCTGAATTTCTTTAATATCCTTCTTGTGTTGAAGGGTTTCAGAAGAAAAAAATAGACTTTCACCTCTCATCCTTATACGTCATTTTGAAAATCTTCTTCGTTGCCAACTAGAAAAACTTGTCCAGTTTTTCTGAAAAAATCATTTTGATGTGCTGCTAATGAATTAATGGTAAAGTACGAGAAATGTAAAGTTTTGGAAAGCATTTCAAAAATTCCTTACCAACCTGATGATGTGGGAGCTCCGGTCTTCTTTTCCCATTTAGGGGAAATCTCTGCTCCAGTGTTAAACTTGGCTGCAATACCCATGCTTGCTCAGGGTGCTCAGTGAGCTGTTCCTAAACCCACAGATGATGAGAAACCACATTTGAGCTAAACCTGCCCATGCACAGGCCTGTGCATTCTCATGTTGTTTTGCAGGGCTGGACAACGGATGTCTCATCTGGAGGTTGCTAGAATTACAGTTTTCTTTCTCTCGCACAATGTAATTTCATGAGATCCGAGACATAGTTTGCTCTATAATGTAAACACATAAAATGGCCTTTTGGCATTCCTGCCTTACAGCGTTGATACACAGCACAAAAAAAAAAAGAAGGCCTTTGTGTCTGTGGAGCCATGCACCTTTTGGCACCTTTGTCGTTAAGGGATATGCAAGTGCTGCCTGAAAACACAGAAAAAATCATCACAACTTATAACCTTCACAAAACATGGGAAGCCTTAGACTTTCTGGTTGATTCCAGCTGCAGAGGTGAAAGTTCATGTGTCCATGGAGAGCGCAGAGGTGGTGCTGAAGGTTTATGTTCAGTCCTATGGGCTCTTTCGTATATTGGGATTTGTCTGTGCAGCAGCAGCAGAGGAGGTAAGGTGGGTGCCTAGGTGTAGTAGAAAAAGCAAATCAGATGATGACTGCAGGGAAGTAAGTTGGATTACTTTGCATCTTCCATTGAAGAAGCAATTGAATTTATTTTCTGGAATGCAAATCTTCTTTCATTGTATTTTTGGTCAACATGTCTCAATTTTTGTCTTATGGTAGACGAAGGTACACAAAGAGTGTCTGCGCTGGTCAGAGGCTGGGCAGAAAAACTTCTTTCTATGGGTCACTGGATTTCACCATTGGAGACTGTGCTGGGCAGAGGGAGTTCTGGTAGGATACTTCACACTCCTGCCACCTACTGAAGCACTGATGGCAAACGAACACGTGCTGCTCATTCAGCAGTTCTTGCAGGTTAGTGTGAGGTAGTGGGAGGAAGATAGTTATGGGTAGGTGCTTTCTCAAAGAGCCTTCAGCTTTCTCTGGTGGATGGTGTTAGTTATCCATCTCTGTGCACTCGGTACCCAGGGCTTCTGCAGGACCTTCTGCAAAGTCTACCTGTTAATTCCAGAGAAGTACTAGCTGATTTTGGCTCATCATTAGCCTCCAAAAGAATAATTGGTAGATGTGGCTTTTGAAAAGGAAGCTTTGGAAGATCCTTTTGTTCTGTAAAGGGTGCAGTAGCATTTCTTCTCCTATGAAACCAGTGTAGGATTTTGGGATCATGCTGAAATGCAATGTGGTGTAAGTTGATGCTTCTTTCCTTGCAATTGTTCTCTATTTGAGTTCTCCTCTGCAGAGTAGTGTAAATGTTATGTTTCTGGAGAGATTCTGCTCTCCTAATGCATGTGGGTGTTTTGGTTTTGTTTTTAATGAGAGTTGTGGATCTTGAAATTTATGGTGCCAGAGTAATTTCTGCTTAACAGAGGTAAGACAGGTTATTGGCATATTTGACGGTCACATCTAGGTGCTTAAAAGACAAGCTGGTTGGAGACCATAGGAAGAGCTGTATTTAAAAATGGGAATGGCTATAAAATGCCAGAGGTGTCAGAATGACTTATGTCATGCTCAGTTTGGAATGGTCTTTGTTGTAATGATTCCATCCTTCTGTACAAATGATAAGTTTGAACTGATGTAGACGATCTGACTTTTAATTGTCTGTTTGAATTTGACAACCAACAGTGATTAACATTTTCCTAATAAATTTAGCAAACTGTAAGCAAGCCAGCCGTTTGAAGGACTGAAGTTCCCTTAAACCATGTTGCAAATATGAGGCTGCAATTGCTTTGTAAATTTTCTTCAGCTGGTGCCAGTACTGGTGAAAATGCTTATTGTAGGTGTTCCTGAATTATATTTTACCTAAACTATGGTCTCTTTTTAAATTAAATCAAAAGATGGCCTAAATGAGGAAAGCAGCTGTGTGTACGACTATGCATTGGGAAGGGGCCTTAGCAATTTTGAAAGTGGAAATACTTGAGTTCTGGACTCTGCTTCATTGCAGGCAAGTCACGTAATTTCACTGGTACTTCCTAGCTTATAAAAGACAAAATGAAGTAGAGGAGATAATCAATGTTTCACTGACTACTATACTGACCCAGGTATAAGAATGTTTATTGAGTGAGTATGTGTGAAGTCATTGAGATGGAAGCCGTATGGAAGTGATTGTGTTATTAAGGTTGTTATTATTAATAAATGTTGACTGGAACTGCCCTTTTTGATGATCTATTCCTTTATCCAAAGAGAAGGTTTTAACCAGGAAGAGTGAAGAGAGCCTGAATTTATATCCGCAGAAGCATAATACTAGCTACTTTAAAAAAATAATGCCAAATTCTGGGTAGAAAGCGCTGTATACACAGCCTGTTTGGGGAATGTAAGGGCATTAAATTCTGTAATTAATCCAGAGTCCGTTTTGTAGAGGTAACATTCAGCTTCTACAGAGCATCTATTATGGCTAGAATTAATGGGGGGGGAGAAGTCTTGCTGTCTGCTGTCTCTGAGGTATTACGGAAATTAGGCAAAGGGAGGAGTTGTGCTGCAGATGAGAGTACTAGCTCTTCCTGGACCAAGTCCTGTGGCGCTTACTCAGGCAAAGATCCTTCCCAAAACAGGAGGAAGTAATCAGAGTCAGGACTCCCATCAGAGTCAGTGGCAGTTTTCCCACTGACATTGAAAGAGGCAAGATTTCACCCTGCAGCTGTTGGAGAAGTACTTGGAAATTTCTATAGGGAAAAGTAGGAAGGAAGAAAAGGAGAAGTGCTTGTACATAGGAAGTTGTGCTGCATGGAAGACAGTAATACCTACCTTTTCTTTGGGTAGAAAGTCTGTATTACCAGTAGATGTAACTGTAATGCAGGCTTTTTGTCCTTGCTGTTTTCTCTTCTATGCTGCAGAACCTACCCTTTCCCAGGTAGTGCGAGTTGCTCTATACTTGGCATGGTTATGCTTCTTTGGCTCTGGGGTGACTTCATGCAGACACTATAAAACATGAAACAGGTGTTCAATCCTTTCCAGTTTGCAGGCCTGTAAGAGCTCTCCAGCAAGAGAGGCGGATGTGGATAGTGATGGTGAGCTTCCCAAGGCAGGTTTTCTTTTCTTAGTAACTTCTTGCAGACTCCCCAGACATACTCCATGAGGTCTGTGGAGCATGCATAGAAAGGGACATGCTACTCCCCCCGTGTGCCAAGCATGATCCTGAAATGGATTGTCAGACATGTTAAGGCCCAAAGACTACAAGCACTAAAGCTAAATGAAGGAGAGGCAAATTATGTTAGCATCGCCCCTTTTGAGACAGAATTATAAATTAATTCTTTGCAACTCCAAAATATGGGTGTTCCTTAATTTGTGCAAGCAGGAAGCTGTTTAAATCGTCCCTTAAATTGGACATGTGTGTTACTCAGTGTTTATGTGATTTATCAGTTTTAGCATAAGTATTCACATAAATGAATTCAAATTCACATAAGTGAAGCGTAAAAGAATAGTTTTTATGCTACTCTGAATATTCACAATTTGAATGTGAAAACATTATTGTAAGAGATGACTTGTATAGCCTGACTATAAAAGAGGAAATAGGCTGCTGACAAAGTTACTTTCATGGTGCATAAGCATACTAAGCAGTGATCTATATGCCTAGTCTTCTTTTTATTTAAAAACAAGAACTAGTACAAAAACCCTAGAGAAATTTACATTTTAAATGACTACTGTTTGCAGTGGAGGGCATGATTTAATTTTGGTTTTTATTTGTCAGTGTCTGTGCCTGATGGAAGATGAGTAGACTGAGATTTTGATTGCAGATGCTGTCAGAGAAGTATTGGTGGTAGCCCAATGCCCTGCACATTGCCATGTGGACATTTTCTGCTGGGAAAAGCAGGAGTAATACAAATGTAGCTCAGGTGGACAGGGGGGATCAGAGGAGCTTATTCAAGGACCCTTGGTGTGTCTCACACTTGAATGCGCAACCTCTTGTTCTGAACACAGGGTCAGGTGCCATATACAGGCACTGTAACAGAGAACTGTGTGCTGAGTGGCTTCCGAATAGTTTCCTTGGCCAGCTTACCCTATTATGGCCTTGAATTTATCCTGTTATAATTGATAGATCTGTTTTATCCAGTGGAAATTCAAAAGGAAAACTATGAACTGCAGTTGTTCCATCCCACAAGCACCTGTTGTGAAGCCTGAGGTGATGGATTTGGTTGAGTTTTCTTTACGCTTGCTGGGCCAAATCTTCAGCTGTTTACATTTCAAAGAAACTTGGCTAAAACCAGAACCTTTCCTTGTATATGAGTGCCACTAGCTTTAATTCACTCCAAATGTGCTTCAATATAGTTCAGTGTTCATTGGTATTAATTGCAGCACATATATTACTTTGCAAGAGCTGTTTTAAAGCTACTGCATTGTGCAGGCCAATGGGCTAGATAGTTTTCCAGCCCGCTAACTTTTCCTTTGGTTTAATTATTTCAAGTGCAGCTCCTCTCTGGAAACTATCTCTGTAGAAGTGACATGGTAGCATACCAGGGCTGTGTCCTCACTGCCAACTGGAGTCAAATACACTGTACCAACAGATCACTTGCAACCTCTGCAGAAGTCTAAATCAGGCCAGTGTCATGTCATCATCTCCCCACTCCTTCCACCCCCCACTCTCCCCCTCACCCCTCATTTTCAGCTGGCTTGGCCATTTACAGTAGTAACAGATTGGGCTGGTCCTTGCTGACCTGTGCTCTTGGTACAGCAAGGAGGCAGTGGTTGGCTCTGGTGAGCAGTTGCCCTTGTTCCAGCTGGCCTTGTTAGCCATGGACGAGGTGCTCCAAGCGGTGGCACTCTGCTTGAGCTGCTGGGGCCGAAGCGGCTGCGGAGCCAGTCTCATGCAGAAAGCTGAAACGTGCACTACATTCTTGCTATATTCAGCATAATTTTTTGCATTTAGCTTGCTTTCTTTGCTGTAAGTGTTTGTTCGTATGAACCGTTTCCTTCTGTCACGTGGAGGGGTAAAAATGTGTGAAGACCTATCTGAGTATCCTTCCAGTAATAGCAGCCTGTATTGCTGTGTCCCCTTTCAGGACTGGCAACAGAGGGAGTTAATTTACAGGAGATACTTGGCCCCTTGCACTATTAACTTCTTTGGTGTTTGTCCCATAACTTGACAGGAGGTGGGGAAACATCAGGAGCTGGGTAGGTCCTATGTTTCTTTACCTCCTACGCAGCACGAACAGCTTATTTTAGCTGTTTGCCTGTAGAGATAAAGATACCACTTGCGTGGATCCCTTTAGGTGATCAGGCAGCTTGTCTGTACAGCTGGGACGACTGGATTGCATTAAAAAGGATGGCAGAGTGAAAACAGACAGATATTCCTAGAGGAATAGGGTCTGGTTTTGAGGACACAGCCCTAGGTCTGGTTTTCTTTGCTGAAAGGAAAGGGCCATATTCTGTGTTTTGTTACACTAGGTTATTACTTGGAGTTGTGTTCCTAATGCTTATTCTCACTTGCCCCATAGGGCTCGCCAAAGACCACATGCATTTCTTTGTAGTGAGTTCTCACCTAGAAGTTGACAAAGACCCGGGTCAGTGCCTTTTCCATAGGTCTTTTGTCATCCCAGTGGTGTCATGCACATTATGAGTCTCCCAGTAAAACTGACAAAAATCCTGTGGGTTTTCAGGGAACTATGATTAGATCCAGATGATTGAAGTCCTTGTTCAAGACTCCTACAGCAGAACTCCATGTATCTGGACCAGTCTCCTCATTCTGAATATGATTTCTGAAATGAGCAGTGCTGTTGTCATGCATAAGTTTTTTTAATTTGGCTTCTCAGTATCTTTTTTTTTTTTTTAAATCCAGCAAAAAATCCCAGTGAACTTAAGTGATAGGGAATTAGTGGATGGTGTTGAAGGAGGCTGGGACATTGGGACATCGCCTGGAGGAGGTGATAAGGAGGTGGTCAGCTCTACAGGGTCAAGCTGCAGCAGGTCTATGAGCAGAATCCATTGCTTGTGTCAGTAGGAATTTCTATTTAAATCTAGTAGAAGTTTCGCTTACGGGAATGAAATACTAAAAACTGCTTAAAAAACTTCTAGTATTTGATGGAGAGTATTCTTTTAGCTCTTGAGTACAGTGTGTAGAGCTCTGCTGGATGGCTTAGATTTTCTTTAAGCTTTTTTAGAAAGGGTATGAAGCACTATTAAATTCTGCAGGATTTTCCTGTTATGGGAGGAGTGCAGACTTTTTAGTTTTCATTAAAAGGAAGTGTGTTAGTTCATGACTTGGAACTGGTTTTGCATTTCCATAGAAATAAAAGGATCCAAATAGCATGCAATTGCAATTTAAAGCCATGGAAAGACAAATCCAACCAACTTATTTTCCTGAACATATTTGGAAAACAGAAAGAAGGGATCTGTGAATTTTTAAATTTGAAGCAATATAAAAAGGACCTTGAACTTTCAATCAAACAAGCATGTAATTAAATTTCTCCCTGCTCCATAATTTTCTATTGTACCCTCGTTACCTTTTTTTGTCATATCTATTTGCATCTTCACAAATCCAAAACATCTTAATTTGAATAAAACAAAAGCCTATTCATACTTGTACTATTCATGTGGTTTAATTGGTTTACAAAATACAAATGTTCTTTGAAAGAAACTGATTTGATTTCAAGAGGCTGGTAGCTGTCCGTCATATGGGCTCCTTCTTCTCACAAAAGACAAAGGAAAAGAACTAGACATAAATGTGTTTGCTTCAGTTTGCTTTGTTTCTGCTCCTGTTTTAGCCGAGCTCTTGCTGTTGCTGAGTGCATAGAGTAGGAAGATACTCTTAGGGTTGTAGCTAATTGCACAAGTGAAAATCATTTTCCATGTGTTAAATGGAGAATTCAAAACCCTTTTGAAATGCTCCGCTTTCCTGTTCTAGCTAATATGAGCATGATCTTAAAGACTGCAAAATATTTTACGCTCTTGGAACACCTGGATGGGCCGTATCACAGTGGTAGAAGTAATAGTGATGAATATCCATGTCAGTTGGGGTTAGAATGAGATTTCAGATTATTTTGCTATTTATATCATATGTAAAAGTGAGTGAGTAGCTGAGAAAAGGTAGTATGGTCTTGCATTCCAAATTAATCACATCCAATTGAATTTGAATTGAAATACAAGTAAGAATTAGTTGAAGTTAATTTCTGATATTTCACATGGAATAATCTGTTAAGTAATGATTTGTTATTGTAGGCCAAGATTTTTTTCACCTCGTGGGTCTCAATAAAGGCCAGGTGGAGCAGGTGACACAGGTGAGTGCTGGGCAGGTGCCCCTATCGCTCAGTTGTGACTGGGGAGGTACTGCAGTGTTTGAGCATAGAGATAGGATCTGTGCTGGGTGACCACTGGAATAGCAAAGACTTTACAGGTTTAAGTATCAAGTCAATAGGGCTAATGGAAGCTGAGTTTGAAAATAACTCCTTGTCTAGGTGTGGGTTTCTGCTTTGGAAAAATCAGTCTTTCAGTGCATTTGAATATCATCACAGCAGACAACCTCAATGATCCTATTGCAGATGTGTTCTTGATGGAGGCAAACTCTTACCCTTCGGAATACACTTCTTGACCAGCCCCAGGGTGTCCTTGCCATGCGGTGGCCCTGTGAGCAGAGGCTGAGCCTCTACATGGATCCCCAAACATTGTGTCTAGACACCTGACCTCTCTGGAGGTTTGGAAGATAATCCCCTCACTGCGTCTGCCCTGGTTATCTGGCACAGATCTCTGCTATACCTTTTCTGTAGGTGTGGGAGGAACAACCCTCAGTGCCTTTCCATAACAGGTCTTCTTCAGTCAGAAGAGGAGAAGGTTCTTTCTCTCGGTCTCTGTTTCCAGCTGAGCATTCATTTCTTGGGGTACCTGGGAAAAGGAGGAAAGGAATTCAGCCCTGCAGGCTTCTCCATCAAGGGAAGGACCTTGATGGAAATATTGCTATTATACAGGAGTAGCTGTATAATAGCAATAGGTCAGTACAGCACAGGCTGAATGCCTGTGTGCAGGATGTCTGGTACTATTTGAACACCAAACAAGGAGTTAATGTAGAAAAATATCAGTCACCTCATTAAACTGATGAGGGATTTGCCTGGAGAATTATATATTCTTCTGTGGGAAGAACAGCATTTTATGGTATGGCTGCTAACTAGTCTATTTAAATTTGTTGCATGTTCTCCAATGTGACTATGGAGAGACCATTGCCTGAATAGTATCCATGTTGTCTTTGGGGTGAGAGAATGGGAATATATGCAGAGTATTTTAGGGAGGCTGCCTGCCACTGAGGCATCTTTAATGATGTCAGCTCCTCATCTGTGTGCCTTCGTGAGACTATACCCAACAGTTACAACCTAAACTCACAAAGGGAAACATGGGGAGCTGTCAGTCAAGTCTCTCTAGCTGTCAGCATTGTTTATGTATAAGCACAGAACTGAAGGGCACAAGAAGGGGCATTATTGGCAAAGTAAATAAAATCATGGTTGGCAACAGGTGCTGGAGAGAACTGAGAATGGATGGGCAATGGAATTATAGAGGGAAGCCTTTGAAGGAGACAGAGATCATAACAATGGAAGATAATGGTTATTGGCAGCAATAATCTGTACTCATTCTGTGTTACTTCAACAGGAAAGTACTTAGATGTCAAAAGAAAGTTTTATGCACAGCCTAATGTGGTGCTAATTGGAAAAAAAAGAAAAATATGTTTGCACTGTCAGTTGTTGCTCTGTATCTCCATGAGTTCTGAGGCTACTTTAAAAAAATATTACCTCTACTGAACTGCAGATTAATTAGTCACACTAATGAATAATTCAAGTCTTGAATTTACCCAAAGGATCCCTTATCAGTTTATATACTTCACTAATAGGAAAAGGGAAGACCAGCTTTTTGTTGTGATTTGAAGATTTTCAAAGCAAAAGCCTCAGTTTATGCTTTGCTAAGATGAACTAAATCAGGAATTTCATGGTAATGGATTTAGCAACCTGCTGAATAGGCAACCATTTACCATCTAGTGCTTTTGTTGTACAGGAGATTCATTAGCTGAACCTCATTTAAGGTGTTTATCTCTCTTGATTTTCACAGAAGAAAAAAAGATGTAACAAGGATTATTTTTTACTTTTGTTTTTATTTACTGTGTCAGGTGGCTTACTTCACCTTTTCTCTTTCTACAATGCAGCAGTCAGCCTGGAATACTTGATCAGTATAGATTATAGAAGTGTTATTTTACAGTGATGGAAGTATGATTCTTTACTTGATGTTTACTGGTGGTAGGAAGAACTGATTGCATCTGGTCATCTGCATGGGTGTAATAAATACTGTGTGTGTCTGTGGGAGAACTGGAAGAAGCAGGTTTGTACGCAGCCCAATGATGCTAAGGTGGGTCTCCATTAGGCAGCACTGTCAGCTGCTGATAACCTCTGAGAACCTTTGTGTCTGTTTTCTCTTTATAGGCTGCTAACTCACAAGACACTGAGTCAGGGGGTAAGTACTTCGGGGCTGAGTCAGCCCATCTGCCCTAAGGGCTGACCTTGGGATATGTCCTTTTCCTCTCCTTGATACCAGCGCACTTTCATAGGTGGTGAAGAAAGGGCTCTTAACAGGGCTGTATCTTGTGGTGGTGAGTGAGGTTGCTGTGCCTTCTGGGGTGAAAAAGAATGACCCAGTTAGGTGGAAAAAAAGATCATATTTGGCTCAAATACTGTGACTGCTGAAGAGGAGCCAATACCATGTCTGTGGCTTTGTTGAGCTATGAAGGCTTTGATGACCTGAACCTCTGGTACTTTGGGGTAAAAATTACCTTCTGAAATAAGTGGTGTTTCATGCAATCAAGTCTCTCCCTGGACTGCTTCTGTGCCATCTCATTTGCAGAATGAGGAATTTCAGAGCCCACAGTGTGCCTGGAGCCAACCGATGCACAAGCTCCTCCTGCAAAGGACAGGGATGGCTGGCACTGGTTGTAGGTTTTAAGTTTTGATCTGGAAGGGTAAATTTTGTTTCTGAAAAGTTGTTAACCATCCTGGGTTCATTGGTGACTTGTTAAGTGCTGCTTTTTGAGGGGAGGAGGAAGGACTTTGGTGGTTGGAGTGGGCCAGTGAAAAGGTACATCTTTCTGCCGCCTCTCTGAATGTGTCGTGTACAGAGCAGTGCTCTGCAGGAAAGAAGGAAGTAGGCTTTGCACATCTGAATTTGATTTGACCACTGCTAGTGAAAAATTATTAATAATTCTGTCATTGCTTAGTCATTTATAAGACCATTTAGAGCCAGCTTTCAGACATTTTCTAAAAGCCTTTTTCTGGTGCAGGCAGATTTGTAGGACCATAAGACATTCTTGTTCCCTAAAGGTTTTCCTCCACCTCCTTAAGTATAGTCCTCTGATGTTATACAGTTGCTATGGAAATAAATGACATCATGGTCTGGGGAGCATGGCTTCATATGAGAAATCGATAAACTAGAGTAAATGAATTGTCAGATGGCTATGCTTCTTCCCAGTCTTACTAACATGGAAAAAAGGAGGTGGATGGCTGATGAGAAAGTGATAAATAATTTTTAATTTTTTTTCAGAGGCAATATGTGTTTTCTAAGCCAAATGTCTGTCAATTCTTCTAGACTTTAGAAGAGCTGTCAATAATCCCTTAAAGACATAAAGGGAATTCAAGTCAGGGAGTTTGTAATTTCCCACTAGTTGCATCTAACTGGTGTTTCGGTTATTTCCATTTAATTTTCTGGTTTTGGTACCAGTTGGACAGTAGAATACCTTAAAAGGAGCTGGCAGAGATGTAGTCAAGTCACTCTGCGAGACAATTGGGACTCCTGCAAATACACCGTCACCTTCCTCTCTCAGCCTGCCTCCTGTTCCCTTTCTTGTTATCCTCCCCTCATTAGGGGCCTCCATGGCTGCCTTTGCCATCAAGCCTCAAGCAGTGCGGGCAGGGCATGCAGAGAGGCAATCCATAGAAAGCCAGATCCCACTGTTGCCCACCACCACCCCCTTATTCGAGGAATTCAATACAGCCCCTGCTGAGCCTGGGCTGTGGGAGATGTGTGATACTTGGCAGCCCTGCTAGAGCCCAGCCCAGTTATTGTGGTGATTTTACACAGAAGGTATCCCTTCCTAAGAATGAAAGGACCTTCCCTGTGCCGGGGGTAAGTATGGGTGGAATGCTGGAAACCTAAGAGAGCAGATAAAATCTGTGCTGTGGTGTATCCAGGTAGTGTCAGTGCAATAATCCTCAGGGAAAGCACAATGGAATGAAGGGTGGAAGGTAAAGTATGTGTCTTAAATAGCTGTTTCTGACACACTTCATAAATAAAGGACAGTAAATTGAAAGTGCTTTAACTACCAGAGAAAAGCCTCCAGAGCAAATGTTAAATTCAGTAGTTAAAAAAATCTCAGAACTGCTCAAAAGCCTAGCTAAATTAAAATCTGTTTTGTGTCATATATGAAAACAGCTATTATAATCAGAAGTAAAGCAACTAATATTTTGCAGATGATAACATTTTTTTCTTGTAGCAGCATTGATCCTTACATGTGGTGGACAGTCTGAAAAGGATTAGCAGCAAATTCACTCCTTCACAGGAAGGTTGAGCAGGGAGACCATGCTGCTTAGTGCTGTCACTTTCTGAGGAATTAGCCAGCTCCTGTTGTGACTGGAGCACGTTTGTATCCTTGGATAATTTCTGAATGAATCAGCCACACAAGGACAGCGCTTCAAGAGATGGAGTATACACATCTTGTATAAACCCATCTGTGCAGCATTGGGCTGTTTTCCAATATTTTGCTTAAGCAGAAAAGCAGACCCAGAGTACAATATACCTAGAGAAGGAGACCAGCTCCGACAGGATGTGGCGTTACAGATGAGTTGTAGATGTAGGACTGCCATGGTTTGTGGCTGAATGGAGGAGTTCAGCACTGCCTACTGCATGGTTAATCTCTTTTTAAGTATTAATTTTGTCACCAGTTGTACAAATGCAAAGGAAGCAGTAAGAATATTATCCAAGTTTGCCCATTGTGGCAGTGCAGTGTCAGCTGGCAGCAGAAGGGAGATGTTCAGTAGAATCATAGAATTGTCTAGGTTGGAAGGGACCTTTAAGATCATCTAGTCTAACCATCAACCTAACTGATCAAAACCAACAATCCATCACTAAACCACATCACTAAGCACTATGTCAACCCATCTTTTAAATACCTCAATCACTTCCCTGGGCAGCCCATTCCAATGCTTAATAACACTTTCAGCTTCCTAATACCCAGTCTGTGTATGTGTAGTTTTGTACTAAAATGTTTGAAAAACTGCCTGATGTGAGACACCAATGGCATGAGTGTTTGGTGTAAAACCTGTTTTTGTAACACCACTTGGGGGACAATATTTGTCAGCTGGTGTGACTGGCCTCACCTTCCAGTTTCCTTTTTGCAGTAACTTCCCACCCCATGTCCCAACACAGCACAGCAAAGACTGCTGTTCATCAGCCCCAACCTGTAATTGGGAGCTCCAAAAAGAGGGTTGAGTATGTAGCTTTCTTCTATTTTGGGAAGAAAAACAATATTGGGAGAAATTTATCTGTGCAAAACAGACACTGAAATGTGATAGAAACATTTTGGTAAGAAAAAGGTCTTAATGCTTTATCATCTGCTGTTCTCTCCTGACTCACTTTAGAATCATAGAGTCATTTGGGTTGGAAAAGAACCTTGGGATCAAGGAGTTGCATATGATAGAAGAAACTTGTTTTCTTTAGTGTCTTTCTGTTTAAATTACTAGTACTTTAAATTTTCGGTGTGTGAGATCACCAAAGTATTGACAGCAGCCTGCAGGAAGATGGCACGTAGTTATTGGCAGAGGTCAAGTCCTGTCTGCTTCACACAAATAGTTCTATTGAAGTCAATAAAACTATTTGTGTGACCAAGGCAAGCAAGATGTGGCTCACTTGGGAGATAGCTTTTAATAGCAGATGTTCACTTAAGAAGCAGTGCTCCTGTTGTCTACAAATGTCCTTAGCAATAAAAAAGAAGAGAACAGAAACAGAGGAAAGGTCTTGAGGAGCAGAGTATCTCCCAAAGTGTATGTTTTTCATGAAACATCAAGTATTTATGAGGTTTTTTTTCTGTAGCATCCAGCTAGTCCAGATGAGGAGCACTAATGCAAATATGATTAGTGAGTTCGGAGAAACTGCCTAAATAAATCAAATGGGCACAGCTTTGCCTATTAAACAGGCTGTTTTGCAGCTTTTCTCTAGCACATCAGCGAGTTTGAGTGTGCTCCTCCAAGTGAGAGGAAGGAAAATAATAGATAAGAATGGAAAATGAGAATTATCAGAAGGCACAGATTTAGCTAATGATAGCTGTAGGTGCAGGCTGCTTGCCATCTAGGAAATGACAGATACAAATATCCCTAAATTTATAGGCAAGAGAGCAAAGATTTACCAAGTTTGTGCCGCCAACTCTTCGAATTTAATTGTATACTCTTTGCTATTTTGGAGTGTGGAAGAGAGACTGAAATTTTTCTGGAACAAGAAAGGAGCCTTGTTGCTGACATAGTGCAAAAGATGGGTCTGAAATATGATACATTATTTACTGTATTTATTCCCCTGTCTCTGTAAAGCTAACAGAAAGGTGTCTGTCGCCCCTTTTAGCTGCCTTTAAATTTTTTTTTAGACCACAAATGACCATTAAAGGCATCAGGCAACAACATTTGTCAGGATATATAGCAGTAGCTAGTGCAGCTGTACCCAGGGAAGGAGGCACAATCAACTCAAAACAGTTGAGCAGGCAGCTCCCACTTAACTGGGCAAGGAGGGTCCTGTCCCTTGGGGGAGGTTAGTTCCCCGCCCTGCGTCGGCTCAGCTCTGCTTGGTGGTACCCCAGCCAAGCACCTGGCAAGCCAGCACAAATAGACCTGGCAAAGGTGTAGTGATTACAGTGATGACAGTGAAGTGGCTTAAATGTCCTTTATCAAGTTACCTGTTGGAGCATGCAAATTCCTCTGTAGGAGGCATGTGTGTACGCACGCACACACTCTTAGAGATTAAACCTATCTGGTGCGGGGAAGAGCTTTCTGATGTGATGACAAAAGGAACTGTGTTAATTAAATGTCACATTTTAGCAAAATTAGGTGCCAGGTCATTGAGTTAAAATACTGGTGCTGTGTAAAACAGAAAACATAAGTCGCACANCAAAAAATTATAATTTGTTTGTATTCTGGTAGTTTCTGGAAGGCCCAGTCAGGATGCAAACTGCATTATGCTAAGTATGTTTGTGAGGTACTTCAAAGCAGTCCCTTATTTAGGGACCATTGGGTTAATCTCTCTTCCATATCCATATGTGAGAAGCCACAATTGCCTGTTCATATATGCACAGGACTATATGTACGCTTAGAGATTGATGTGCCTACACAAGAACATACTGTGCCAGTACACAAGTAGCTGTATCTTTGAGGTAGTATTTATAAAAATTATATAGTGAAACTATTTTGTCTGCTGTATATTTAAGTAAACACAAGATGGAGATGGGGATTTGTTATAGGTGACTCAGGAGAGAACAGGCTAAATGGCACTTACAAGAGAGCTAATTAATGTGTAAGGGGGAGATGCTTGGTATAATTATAAACAATGATACAGAAGCAGCAGAGATGCTCAGGGGCTGTTTCTCTCAGGCACTGGAGCTGAAGGACAGGATGGCTCCCTTTGTACAGCAGGGTATGTGGAAAGGATAGATGGTCCTGCATGGAAGGAGAGGTGGCAAGACAGTGTCTGCTTAGGGTTTTTGAAATCCTCCAGTGCTGAGAAGTAACTCCCTGGAAGGAGAGCTCAGGAAGCTGGCTGCACTGCTCTCTGAAACAATAATGTTGATTTTTAAGAAATCTTTGGAAACTGAGGGAATTCCAAAGGCTTGTGGGAGTCTCAGGCCCTTCTGGTGTTTAAAAAGCCCAAATGCATAACCCTAATTAGTAGGTCAGGTTGATTTGATGTTATCTACAGGCTGATGGGGCAGTTTGTTTGGGACTCTGCATTAATTTAATACTCCAAAGTATTAAAGACTAAAAATATAATTCCTACTTAGTGTGGTTTAACCACTGGTAGATTTTTTAACTTTTTTTTTTTTATTTATTTTGATGGGGTTATATATTTTCATGATAAAAAACCCCCAGTGATTATATAATATGCTTGGATTTCTCTAAATCATTTGAACTAGTAATATGTATCTTCTTGATTAAAAGCAAAATCCAGAAAAGTCATGTTACATTGAATTAACCTTCTAAGTGGAGTTAAAGCCTGAGATTTTGAAATTAATTTACTAATACTGCATATGAACAATGAGACCCATTGCTGTCTTCCCATACCTAGTGCTGATAGTGCACGGTTTTGTTGGTAGATTTTGCATGCAGAAGTACAAGTGATGAGGATGTCAGTTTACAGAACAATGCAAATCACTTCTATTTTCATTCAGCCAAAAGTAAAGTAATGTAACAAAGAACTAAGAACCCTGCTTACATAAATAGGGTAAGAAATGATTTAATTGTTATACATTAATATTCACCAGGGAGGTTTTAGGTCTAGCTTGAGCTACTATAAAAAATCTGCTCCAACCAATCCAGCAGGTGAAGCTAGAAGTGCAAACTGAAATGCAGGGTGAGAGGTGCTGAGGTGGAAAAGGAATCACATCTGTAACGTGTGGAAATGTAACAGTTTAGAGGAACTGTGAAAGTCAATCCTAATGTGCAAGTGGTTCAATTTTACTCCCTTCTCAGAGCAGCAATCGGATTGCAAAGACCACAGCAGCAGAGGCAGCGTGGTCTCACAGTGTGCAGAAGTTAATGGCTGGCAGTAGTGGTTGGTGAGGTTGAAGATTGCTTCACCTCCCCACCATGGCTGCAAAGTTGTGTGTTTTCTGAATAGAACAGCTTTGAGGGAATGCAAAATACATTGTTCTTTAGCTCAACAGACTCAGCTTTCATGGGCTGAAATGATTATCTGTGCACAAACTCTGGTGAAGGTGTTTAGAAAACAGTTTGTCATTTAAATGGCCATTTTTGAGGCCCTACTAGTAGTACTCACCTTCTTGGAAGCACAGCATCCTTTTATGCCAGCTTTAATTAAACAATTCCCCTCTTCCCCCATTTCCTCCCTCACTTCTTATGTGAGGGAATTTTCGCTTGCTGCCCTGAAGCAAAATGCTGACAATTTTCTTGATGTCGTCCCCCCTCCCCTGTAAATTTGCTGGCCTCACTGGCTGGGGACATCTGTGAAGAGTGAATGTCAGTGTCTGCTCCAGAACAGCTATGTGTGCCAGTTAGTCGGGCACTGGGGAGATGTTGGGCAGGCTCTTCCCATCCCACCCACCTGGTTTGGCAGCTGTATGACACCACAGACAGTGATGGGGTTTTTCATTGCAGGAAGCCAGTTTGACAGAGCGCAGAGCCCAGAATGCTGGTGGGCTTCCATGGATGCAGTTGCAGCTCAGTGGGGGCCTGGCTGGCAAATGAAACCTGGCATTCTCGGACTCAGTGCTGACATCAAAATTAAAGAGAGAGAGCGAGAGAGAGAAGAAACAAGTGCAGCAGCATTGAGCACTGAAGTATTAAGATATGCAGATGCTCTGACTGCACACTCTTTGCAGGAATGAAGGTTTAGTCAATACCCTTCTAAGAAATCATTAAACAGAACAAGCCAGACTGTCATGGGTGTCATTTTATTAATTGACCTGGAACTTTAGATTGGAAAAGAATGTGGCCCTCAGGTGCTGGTGGCATTTGCTAAATGTTGCTTTGAGGGATGTGAAGTGAGTTGTCAGCTCTTATTGTGCTTCAAAATCTTCCGATGCAGTGACTCAGTCTGTGACTGTAGCTGGCCATCTACCCTCAGCCAGGTTGGACTAGTCTGGATAGGCACCATGTGGGGTGACAGGAACAGTCCCAGGTCTGGAATGATTTCTAAATAAGTACAGACTTCTGAGATGAAGGTTCTTCATCCCACAAAAGAGACTACAGAAGGGAGAAGCAGAGCTCTACAAACCCACTAGCATCAGGAATAAAACCGATTATTTTTGCTTGTAAGAAAGCTAAAGTGGCAGATAACACTACAAGGTGGCAGGCTCAGAACAAAAGAATATATACATTTTTTTCATACAAGAAGTAATTAAGCTTAAATACAAAAAATATTTTGATAGAAATTTCAAAAGCAGAGCTGGTTCCAGAAAAGCAAAATCATGGTAGAAAAATTGATTGGGAGCCATTAAGCACAAAAATGCAATTGCTGGCCCAGCGAGTCTCTCAGTCATAGTTATCTAGAAGTTGTTCAGAGAGCCTGTACCAGGCGAGTGTCACTACTGTAAGTCTCCTGTGCTAGCAGCTGTTGAAGAAAGAATAGCAGGTCGATATTTTTGTTTAACCTACTTTGTGTTGTGATGGCGCAGAGATTTCTGAGCACTTGAGAAGCTCGAGTTTCTACTTGGTTCTTTGATACTCACTTTTCACTTCTGTGTGTGCACTGTCATTACAGCAGAATGTACTCTATTTGTTCTTGTGGGCCATGCACAGATATGAAAAATGAAATTTCTTCTGAGGCGTAATCATCCTGCCCTCAGGAGAAAGAAAGCATCCTTTTCTTTTGTGAGGCCTCCCACTGGCTTCAGTGAGATGATCATCATGACTAAAAGCAAACTAGGCAATGCACAGACATTGGAGGTTGAAGGGGATGGATCTGAACAAAACATGTTCTGGTCTTTGCCTTACCAGCTGTATTAGTACAAATATTTTGGTCACTACAGGTGGCTTGAAGAAAGACCCTAATTCTAGGAGGTGAGCATTTAGATCATTAAAGGAAGAAAGCAGAAAGCATGACACCAGAGAAACTTGGTACGATGGTTCTTTTTGTTAATCCCGACTCTCTTTTCTGGCTGTATATATTAGAGAGGAATATTTTCTCCCCTGTTGTGTGGCTGTATTAGTTTTTCAACAAAAGCACAAGGGGCCCAACAACGCACAGATAAAATCACACTGAGCTGTGCTTCCTGGAATGTGGCATATCAAACAAGGCTTTGTTGGGTGATTAGAGCCTATTTCGTTCGGATGCTATTTTGACAGAATGCATTGTTTTCAAAGACCCTGGGAATTATGCCCATAAAATGCATTCAGCAGTTACATTTATGAGGCTCAATTCAGCACTGGTACGGGTGTTGTCTGGGGACATTTAAAGGCCAGATGGGAAAGCAGTGCTGTAATCCTCACACTGACTCCCATCTTTTGTAGCAGGATGTCCCTCTCGGCACAGCGTGCCCACCACTGTGCAAGGAAGGCTGGGAGTGACCAGGGGTCCAAGAAGACCCCTTTGCTTCATGCTGCTGGAGGGAGGGAGCTTGTGCTTTGTTTGGTGGGTTGACTCAGGACTTAGGGGTGGTGGGCTGTGCTGGATGGCCATTCAGAGGAGAGACTGTGTGATGGGGAAGGGTAGAGGCTGTATCACCCTGAACAAGGCAAGCTGACGTGCAAGGCGCTAGCAAAGATTGCAGGTCCCTGTTTTGGCTGGTACTCCAGGCATGGTGCCCAGGACCTGTGGTTAAAGACAGCAGGTCTTTACAAATGTCATCAGGTTGGCAGGGCTGAGCACCGCAGCCTCCAGGGATTCTCTTGAACTGGCTGTGTATCTGCTGGGGGGATGGAGATAGACCTGACCAGCAGGGCCAGCTCCTGGGCGGGACAGAGAAGGAAAGAGATCAGTCTTACATGTAATTCAGAGTAGGATCTCTCTTCAAGGGTGGTATTTTCCATAGAAATCTGCTCTGTTGTCCTCAGTGCCTTCTTCCCAAGGCTGTGGTGGGGTGTGCTAGAGGATCCCAATTTAATATTTCTATGTAAGTCTTTACAACAATATTTAGAATGATCTAAGCCATGTATAATTGTACAGCATGACATAAATATCATATAGCGTTATGCTTGTCTTTGTAATGCTGCAGGTCCTTCCTCCTCCTCCACCTGTTTCTGCTGAAATGAGGGCCACAGCTCAGAGTGCTATGCAGAATTTCTTTTACTTAATACTAATTCCTAAAAGATGGTAATAAGAATATCCAAATATCCAACAGCTTTAGGAAGAGACTGCCATATAGTCTGCTGAAAAAAATCTGATGTGTTTTGTGAGTATTAATAAGTAGGAAGATAAGTTACACACAGATGAACAATTTCTGAAACTTCTGAAGAAGTTCTGTTGGTTTTCTGAGGTTAAGTGACTCTGGGACTCCTTCATGGACTTCAGGGATGTTGCTGACTCTTACATACAAGTTTGCATCGTCAACAGTTTTATACATTTTAGCACACTATAAACTGCCAAAAATGAGCTTTCACCTGGATCAGTTTCCTGATTCACTGTGTTGCTATAGGATTGCAGTGCTGACGTGAGAGAGATGTGAGCATGAGAATGCCCCGTGTGGGAGGAGTCTGGACTTGGATCCACTTTAAGCCACCCATGGAATTGTACCCTCTGCCTCTATGGTGTGACCACTCCTGTAGGGCACCAGCAGCTGTTCAGAGCCTGGAGACGATAAAGCCTTTCCCTTCTTCCTTCCAACTTTTAAGTCTAGGGAAGCTCTGAATTAAAGAGCATTGCAGGCCTCTGAAATTAATTGGCACTCTCCTGGGTTAGGAGTGAACCAGAAAACTGGCACTATGTGCTGATGGATTTCTTAGAAGATTATGACTTTCTGAATCTGGCTATGCCAGATGAAGATGTATTAACCCTTGCTGTAGTGAATTTGCTATACTGCAGCCGTTGATTGCATATATGATTATTTTCTTTTAAATTTTGTCAGTTCTCTCAAAAAAAAGTTTAGCTAGAATGGAGCTACACTTTCAAAGAAAAAAAAATTGTTTTCTTGTTCCTGGCCTACCTTTCTTCATTACCTGAACTGATACAAACTACACTACTCTTTTGCAGCTGTACACTGTATCTCCAGCCAGCACTGCTTTAATGGAGCCCCTACCCAGAGGTATTTCCCTAGTGTACACAAAATAGAGGTTTTCTTTATCTCTGTTTGTGCAGTCTGCCCACAGGATTTGACTAAAATTCGTGTCTTCCCCACTTACATGTTTACATTTCTTTTCCTTCTTAGAAAAGCAAAAGGCTTTTTTTTTTTTTTTTGTGGGCAGGTGATGTAGCATAAAACCTCAAAGTTTCCAATCCATACAACCAATTCCTATAGCAGTGGTGAGAATTGAAGCTTTTGCTCTTGGCAGGATGAGTCCTCTGGAGATGCTGTATGTCAGGGCATAGTTTTCTTAGCATGTGTATGCCATGAAAGGCAGCAGCCTGGAGACTGATTATCTTCTTACCAGCAGTGAGGACTTAGTATCTGTGCTGCAGCAAAAAGAGGATGAGAGCTCTCCGGATATTACACTCTGGAACACAAGGTAGGCTCATTGTATGGTACAGCAAGCCAGGTTCTGTGCTCAGAAGAAACGTGCAGTTGAGAAGGAAACGAGTTGATTGGGATTTCAAGGTGAGCACTCAATATAGCTGGTGTTTGGCATAGTGCACCCTGTGCTCTCCAGCGTGACCTGCAATTCTGGCTGGCTGGTTTAAGACATAGCAGGAAGGGATCTGCTGAAGAGAGGGTGAGTGGTACTTCGTGAAAATCAGGCCTCTCCAGGGTGTGGCAGAGAATGTGTCTTAAAAAGCCCAAACTTGTCCATCCCTTTTGAAGTTAAGGAACTTACTCATTATATTAATTAGGCCACACTTCTTAAAATGTGTAAGCATGTGCATAAATACATTGTTATGAGAAGCCTTAAAGCTAAAACTAGGCACAATGTTTTGTAGTGCTAATTGGTGAGTGGTAGCGTGGAAGGTCTGTGTTTTGTCACCAGGGCACATCTTAATTCTGGTTTTACAGTAGAGTCTCCTTCCTTTTCTGCTGCTTGCCTTACTTTCTTCAGATGGTGGGGGAAAAATACTTCCTTCTCCCATCTGATGCTGTAGTCTGATAGATTTGAGATCAAGCTGAAGGTATGCATCCTTTGCACACGGATTAGGTCTTGCAGAGTAGTCTGGAGGGGCTGAGCACTGTTACAGCATTTGGCTTGTTGTGATGTGAACATGGGCAGAAATACTGAAGTTCTTCTGACTGGTTCCCCATGGCGTCGCTGTTAGCAGCACCACACTAAATGACGTCTCTTACACAGAAATGCTGTAAAATGACCAGCTCCAAAATACCTTGAAACTTTGTGGTCTCTTCACTACCAGTGGCCTGACACAGTGCTCCTGTTATTGGTCTGTTTGTTTTGAGCTGGGAAGTAAAAGGCCATATAATAAGATAAAATCTTTTAAATTACAGCAAGTAAGTATTAGGGAAAATAAGTGGTGAAATCTGTAGACTCCTGAGTGAAAACAGTGACAGAGTATGTTTACCACTGAAGCCAAACAGATTAAAATTTGGGTAAATTTGGAGGACCTTACTTGAAGAATTCTTTCTTATCCGGGGTTTCTGTTTCAGTCCCCTACTCAGATTTAGTGTTGCTTCCCTTCAAGAGTGTAATTTTAGATCTTCTCAGCTGTTTGTTGTGTCCTTTTGGCTAATAGAAACAAAAATAATCATCTTTATCTCTTTTAGTAATGTTTTCTCTATCTTGGCTAATGAGATTTCCGGGTAGATAATTCTTGAATTAGTTAGCAGTGTTTACATATCACAGACCTGGGCTGGATAGCTGAGAAGATAATGAGAGGAAAAGTTAAAAAACCAAATGTACTGAAAGATAGATTAAACAGCTCAGTGTATTTTGCAACACATGCATAAAATGGTCTGGAAAAATGTTGGCACTGCACAGTGAAGCATCCTATGGAAAAGGAGGGCCCGTGTAACTAGAATTTGACACCTTTGCAGTTATACAATATGGTACATTATGTCATTTATTACATAATTGCACTTTTTTCAGCTGGAATCTTACTTTTTCCTACCTTATAGTTTTATATTGGTTCCTGCTGCTTTAATACTTTATTCTCTGCTATGGTACTAATGACGTACAAGCAGTAGTCTGATGACTTTAGATAAACAAATTCACTTGTCTCTGGCTGAGCTGATTTATCTGTAAGAGAAGTTAATCATGTTTCTCAGTGATGTCATGTAGTATACTTAAAAGAGCTTTCTTGGAGAGATTGCCATGACCTTACTGTCACTTGTGAATGGAATATGGACATCTGGAGCAGCACGAGGCACCAACTTGTGCACAAAACCTCCCAGGTTTGTTGGGAGGAGGTGAGAGGTGGACTATGGTCTGATTTGCTTTGCTGTAGGAACTTAAATTGCATAAGGAGATAGTGATGCTTTGTGTCTTCATACAAGAGACTTTTAAACTTAAACATAGACTCTATTAGCATAGGGATGCCAGGAGAAAACAAAGTTATTTTTAAAGCTTCCCTTCATTCAGAAACTATTTTTGAAATGCTAATGGTGGTATGTTTGCCTTGTGCTGCTGTATCATAAGAAATATTTGCAAATGTTTAAATGCTATCCTATTTTGACACTTGGCAACTTCAGCTCAGATTGTGCTAACATGTTTTTACAGCTTGTTACTATGCATTGAAGCTTCTGCCTGGGTAAATACTTAACATTGAGAATGCTCAGTATACGAAGTATCTCTTTAGAGCCCAATAGAATGGTTCAGTTGTCACTGAAGTACGCACAAAGTTGGTGTTTTAGCAGAGGACCATTGGACTATGCCCCTGTGGTGTTTGTTCAGAGAGCAATTAAAAGGCCTTATGTTGAATTTTAGCCTGGAAGGAGACAAGATGTAGTGATTACTTTAAGAGGTTTTTATGCTTTGCTGGTTCTGGACTGAGTACACAAACCACTCTGAACTGGAACAACCTAAGCCCCTGTGGAATTATTTGCAGTGGGCTGTTCTGACAGGGTGGTGATTTCTGCACCAGAGGATGAGAAGTAATCCTCATGAGGGAAATTTGTTGGCTGTTTAAGTGTCTTAATTGGAGAATCTCCAGCTTTGGAGTCCTCAGCACAAGAAGGACAGGGACCTGTTGTAGAGCAGGGTCTAGAGCAGAGCCGCAAAGATGGTGAGGGCTGGAGCACTTCTATGAAGACAGGCTTGAGAGAGTGGGGGTTGTTCAGCCTGGAGAAGAGAAGGCTCTGGGGAGACCTTACAGTGGCCTTGCAATATCTAAAGGGGTCCTACATGAAAGCTGAAGGGGGACTTTTTACAAGGGCATGTAGTGATAGGACAAGGGGCAATGGCTTCAAACTGGAAGAGGGTAGATTTATATTAGATATTAGGAAGAAATGTTTCCCTGTGAAGGGTGGTGAGGCACTGGAACAGGTTGCCCAGAGAAGTTGTGGAGGTCCCACCCTGGAAGTGTTCAAGGCCAGGCTGGATGGGACTTTAAGCAACCTGGTCTGCAACCTGGTTCTAACCCCCCTTGCAGATGACCTTTAAGGTAGCTTCCAACCTAAACTATGATTCTGTGAGTCTTTTCCTGGCAAAAGCAGGAAGTCTATATGGAGCTGAGCAAACATATTTGCTCACCCTTCACTCCAGAAATTAGAGGCTATTTCTGAGAAAGCACGAACTTATAGAAGAGCAAGCAGACTACTGAACAGCAAGGTGCTGAGTGCACAAGTACTTTACTCAGGGCTTAAATAGCCCTGACTTGGAAACCGAGGTACATTGACTCTCTTACCTACAGTTGCTGTAGTCTGCTGATTTTGAATTTTGACAACCGAGACTTCCATTTGTATAGCAAGAAAACTGTGAGAGCTTTCAGCATCCTGTCAGCCTCTGAGTGCTGGCACAGAAATATATCTTTTATTTTGAAGTGCCCCATGCTATGTTCCTGGTAATTTTTATGACATTACCACCAGCATTTAAGCCTCTCTCACCAGGAAAATGTACAAACAAATGTGTCATAAGGCACTTCATGTTCTCCCAGCTCTCTATGAGGGAGCTGAATTTCTGGGAAGAGGATAAGCAGAAGTAGCTAAAAATGATGATAATTTGATGATAATAGTAAGTCCATCTCTAGCTCAATTCCATTTTGCAGATCAGAGTTACCCTCAGGAAGAACCTGCCCTAGTCTATCTAATATCAACAGGAAGCTTTTCCTGTCAGGGACGACTTTTGCCATGTGTGTCTGTCATGAATGGTGCAGTGCAGGCACTTCCAGTGAACAGACATATGTCTGGGCTCAGGTTTCACCTTTACCTGGCAACTCAGATATCTACCATCTTTGGCTATTGTTTGGCTCTGCCAATTAATTCAAATAACAATAATATAGAAAAATTTGTGTGTGGAGCATGGATGGCATGGTGATGGGGAGCCCAAGTGGCTTTTGGAGAACCATCTCTACATGGCTTGGCTGATAAAGAAATGCTGCAGTTAAAGGACCTTTATTGTATAAACCACTTGGGTTGTCTTCATACCCTTTAAGAAGCAGCTGCTGAATGCACCCTGTATCTACCCCAGGAATCTGGGTTGTGAGGTGTTTGTATTCTATCTATGGGTCTTTCCAGCTCCCCTTTCACTGTCGTGACAGATTAAGTGACACGTTTTGCTGTGCAGTTCTTTTTTACGAAAGCAATTGGTAAGCATTTTGCAGACATGAAAAATCCGAGCATGTGAGGGGAATGGTCCAAGCATTCATGAGTTGAGGCTGAAAAGGGCTCACAGAAGACTTTATATGTTATGCTGCAGTCACTTCTGTGGAAACCTAGGAGAGCCAAGCTGTGTAACTGTGGGCCAAGGGACGTGGGAAAGGCAGAGGAGTACTGAGTGGGGTGGTTAGATGAACAAAGACAATTAAATGCTTGCTGGTGAGTATTTCCTAATGTTTGTAAGATCTAAGGAAAAGGGTGGTACAAAAGATGTGATGGGGAAGCAAGGCAAAATATGAAAACCTCTCAAGCCTTTGTTGAGATGATAGGGCTCTGTGGATAACCAAAGGTGTCTTATCTTCTTACCTATTTAAAATATGTAATTGCTCAAAATTCACGCCACCACTGGAAGGTGGGTCATAAGATAATTGCAATTGATCCACAGGATAGCTAACATTTTAATATAAGTAAAGGATCCCACCATCCTTTAAAAATACTGCTTTCCAATACACTGAAATGTACAACTTGTATGGTCTGGCTGGCTTCCCAGCTGTAAGAAGGAATACATACTTATAAAAGCACATGGGAACTGCTGAAAAGCAGCTGTCCTTTGGCATTGCATGTCCCCAGGTGGGCTCCCTGCTGTGAAGGGAGGAAGAGCTGTTCCCCCAAGAAGCAAGAGGCAGGGAGCAGCCAAAAAAAGGAACAAAAATTTCTCTCATGTCTGCTTGATCTGAAAAGCTTTGCCCCTCTCTATGTTAAGGTAAAAATAGCTTCCTCTTCTACTGAGCACAGTAGCCTGCTCTAGATAAACAGTGTCCAAGTTATTGTGAGTGGTCATTTGGTGGGCTGGAAGAATAATTAAAACTGTTCTTAATGTACATACTGTAAATATGGAGGAACATTTGTGGATGATCAGGAGAGTGCAGGACTGTTAGAGATGACAGTTCAAAAAATGTGGCTTTGTAGGTGGGGCGAGGGGGGCTTACTGAAGTCCTGGAGCCAAGCTCTGTTTATAATAAACTGCAAAGTGAAAAGCTTAAGACAGGATGAATGTGAAGCATTTAGCGTCAGGATGTTTTGTCAGTGATTAATGGAGCTTGGCTACTTTTGCTGCTTGGCAGTTTTACCTCTGCGCAGTGCCTGTTCTGTGTGGACCATCTATAATCTCACTCTCTGTAGCCATTTGAACCCACGGCACAAACCAGGACATAGGAAACAGTTCTGGTGTCCTGCTGATCAGTCAACTTCTTAGTCAAGTACACATTCACCGGGATAAAGAAGCAGACATTTTCAGGGTTTCTTATGATTTAAAAAGGCATATTTTTGTAGGCACAACATCTTTTTGGACTGTTATTAATCACTGTCATTATCTTGGATGAAATGAATTTTGGAGTTCAACTTCATCCCCCACAAGAACAGCCTTTATTTCTTGTTATCCTGAACCTTCCTCCATTTTTAGCCAGGTGTCAGTCCTAGTATAAATAAGGAGAACTGCAATGGCTTCATTCAATTTGGGCAAACCTCCAGGGAAGCATTTTGAAGAAGCCTGTGACAGGACACGTGGGCCACTGGGGTGCTTGTCATAGCTGTGGCTAGGGAGGATGCACCTGCATGCCGGCAAAAATGGCCAAGAAAACTTGTGGGAGCCCAAAAGCTGGCTGGGCTGTCAGGAGGGCGCAGGTGCACCATGCTGACCTGCCTACCCTTGCTTCTGTAAAGGGAGAAGTGGTGCTGGCTGTGAAGGGTTGGGATGGAGTAGCAGGGAGCCTGACAGGAGCAGCTATCAGCAAGAGCTGTGGTGACATCATCTGTCAGAAATTTGTTTTCCTGAGGAAGAGGGATTCCCCAGTAATAATGACAGGGTAATCCCACACTTCCACATCTCTACCCAGTTGCAGGGGCTTTCCTGAGTTTCACTGTTTTCATGTAGACTTTTTCAGTCATGACTGTTAAGTACAGATGAAGTCTAGTTTTGTCATAATTTCTTGACAAGCTTTTCCAGGACATAAAAGAATTGCTCTTTTCCTGGGATTTCTGGCCTTGATTACTAGAAGCAGTGGCAGAATCTGAAGGACCGATTGGACTTTTGCCCTCCCTCCTGAAACAAAAGCAGCATTTTGTGCTGGTGTGCATCTGTGGAAACAGCTGTTTTTGTGGGAGGAGAGAACATATTTCCTTCTTGCCGGCTCCCCCCAGCAAAGCTCTTTGCAGCCTTGCCAGCCTTTTGTGGAAAAGGAGAGGCAGCTGCTGGGAAGCTGCCAGCCAGGCTCCCCGTGCTGCCTTTGGAGGTTGTAGGGATGCTCCAGTCACCCCAGGGGAGCAGAAGGGCGGCTGGGAACCAAATCAGTTGCTGCTGGTTGGTCCTGGTATGTGCCAGAGTAAGTCCCTCTGCAAGTTTGGGGCTGCATGGTTTCTGTAGCTTTCAAAACATTGCTGTTCCTTCAGACCACAGAAAATGCACATAATGAGGAAAACCAGAGGAGAAAAAACAACTACTGTGCTGCCTTGCAAGATGGTTCATAAGTCATGCTTCTGTTAAGAGACCACCTGGAACTGGAGATGACAGGCACCCACAGCCAGGAGAACAAAAGGATTAGCATTGCATCATCCTTGCCATGCACCAGAATTTTGTTGGGATGCTGGAGGTGGACAGCTGCTGTCTTGGGTGTTGTGGTCCTTTAGGGGAAATCTGTGTCTTTCACGCTTACCTTGTGTCTGTCTTATTTGCCAGGGAGCTGTATTTTGCATTCTCCTTATTCAACATGTATAATGACAGGGTTTAAGCAGCATATCAGATAATTAGCTCCGAATGCATAATTTAACTCCACTGCTATGAGTATGGGAAAATGCCTTGCCCTTGCTTAATTTAATAGGTGAAAGGCAATGTATTAAACTCACCATGGTGAAATAAATGTCTTAGTCTTAGTTCACGTTCATATGAAAGTTCCTCAGAGCTCGCTCTGCTGTCACCTGCCAGTTTATACCATACTGGTTAAAATGGATTTTGCTATAAAAATTCCTGTACAAAAGGAATAGAAGATCAAAGGCCTGGTTAGGGCTTAGTGGTTCCGGTTACTGCCTGTAGTGGTCTGGATAGCAGTAATGGCAACAGATACATCAGCATACATAAATGACAAAGAACTATCATGCAATATTGAATTGTTTGTCTAAGAGGGGTTGCTGGCATAGTGTCAAGTGTACATGGCATGTCTGTGCCTGGGGCACTGGTGTGTTGTATCCCAAATGTGAAGCTACAGGCTCTCCTGAAAGACTGAGGAGCTGCTTGGTGATAATTTCCTTCCATTGCCCTGGTGACTGAATAGTTTCCTGTAGCATCGTTTGTTTCAGGATGAAACTGTTCCTGTTTGTTCAATGATGCAAGGTGGTGAGAAAATGCTCCTGTGTTTTGTTTCTAATCTGATGAAGGCTATTCTCTCCCAGTTTTGGCTGTTCCAGAAATAACCCTGGCTGAAATCTGCATGACTTTCATGTTGCCTTGCGAGCAAAAAGTGCCAGGGTGTCAGCCTAAGTGAATATGAATAGCTGTGCTTTCCAGCCATAGTGGCATACGTCTTCTTTCTGAAGAGACATGCAGCTATTATACAATGCAGTGCATCATTCATGTGTTTTCAGTCCAGGTTGCTTTATTTTTGCTCTTAAACCTCTGGACACAATAGGTCTTCTTGACTGGTCTACCAGCTTAGAGGCAACGGCACTTAATTTGCTTTCATTTGAGTCAAAAGCTGTCCTGACCTCAATGAGAAGAAGATCCTGTTCTTGTACAGCTTTGCACTTCAGTGGGATAAATACAATGTTTACGCACTTGCAGACTGTACAAATCCTATCAGGTTTCTTTGTGAATGAACAACATGCTGTCTCTTTGATTCAGGGCCAGAGTAGCTGAAATAGCATTTATTGTATTTACAAATGAGCTCCGCTGCCTTCATCAGCAATAACAAGTTACCATTTACTGCTCTAGCCAGCAATTTTCTCATTAGGTGTTTTAATGAACACAGGTTTAAATATATTCTTATTTCCAGCATTCTTGTGATAAACAGCTCCTAGATATATGAGAACCATGGCTTCTAGAGCAAGTTTTGAATGTAGGCTGCATTAATGAGTGTAGGAATTACAATACCAGGCTCATGAGTTGAACTAAAATACAGTGTAGACCAAATGGAAAAGGTCTTTATTTCTAAGCTTCTGATTTAAAAAAAAAAAAAAAAAAAAAGTTATGTAGCTAAGAGATGTAGTGAGGATTTGTGGTGAAACAGGGTGATTACAGTATCAGAACAGAGTTGGCTGCTGCGATGCTAAAAAAAACTATTGCTTCACTGTGCCTGTGGGAGAGATCTTTTCAGGATGTGCTTTGGGTCATAAGGAAGATCCTTCCGATATTAAGTTAAATTTAATTAAGGTTTTCCCTGTATCCCATGTTTATTTAAAAAAAAAAAATCTTCCTTACTTTCCATATTCAGTCTTTCCCTGTCTTCCGTATTGCAGTTAGAACCAAAGGAGAAATTTTTGTGGGGCATAGTAATGCAAATCCCATATATTTTGAAATTTTCTGAGGAATAAATGGCTGTCTTCCAATCCCTTGGTGTTTTCTATGCCCCTGAGCCAGAGAGGGGTGTCAGGATTCCCCAGAAGGAGCATTGTCCCTTCACCTGTGGTTTGTTTTTCTGTAAGAGGGAGGTTCTTGTGTATTTTAAGCTGATTACAGGCTGGTTGTCCTTTCCTCTCACTCACTCTTCTTTCACTGTAGCCATTCAGTGGCTACCTTTGTCCTCTAACATTGTTGTGATTCTCCTTCCACTCGTCCAGTTCTGCCTTCTCTCCCTGCTGCTTCTTTGTCCCTTGCTGCCTTCCTCCCACCACTCCAAGACCTGGGTACTGCTGGGGGGGGCGGTGCGGGAGGGTGGAGGTTTTGGTTTAGACACCTAATGGTGCTTATGTGCTGTAGCAAGAAATGGGATTTCATGATCCAAGGTAACCTGTTGAGTCTTAATCCTTGTTTAAACACCTCAGTGCCAAATGCAACTCACTCTTAATCAGCCAGTTTCCTTCAGTTGAGTTAATCCAGCTCAAGTGCTTTTGAACACTGCAATTTAACTTAATTTCTGCAGATCAACAGATTGCCCTTATGGCTTGCTAGCTGGGTAAACTGAAAAGAGAGATCACGTTGACTCTCTGCACTCCATTGAGAGCTTCCCTTGCCTTTTGGTACAGCATCAAACTTGTCCTGTTTGTGAAAGTATGTGCAAGTTCGTTCTGTCCTACCTCTGCAATACTTCTGCTCACCTACCTCCTCAGTGCTGCAAGCTCCCTGCAGTGTTGTCATCCACTGGAGCGAGAGCCATCCCAGTGCCTCTTCTGCCATCAGGAAGGGGATTTCTGTATCACAGAGAATTTGGTAGCAAACTGTGTTGTTGATGCTGCAGTGCTTAACCATAATGTGAGAAATTTGCTGCTGCACCAGGAAGAGCAGGGAGAGCAGAGGCGTGCAGTCTCCCACTCTTTGCATCCCTCTGGGTGATACCTGCCTGGCCACATGGGCTGTGAGCAGCAGCCTTTGTCCTTGCCTGCTTTTCACTGCTGAGCCTGAGGGCAGCAGCAGTTTGGCCAAAATGAGTTTTGAAACTTGATTGCTGAACCAGCGCTGTTCCCCTGCCTGGGCAAGGCTTGATTTTAGTGCAGAGCCACCAATGTCAGGGCATGGCAGGTTGATTGAAGAGATTTGGTCCTTTCTGTGTTTGGTGTCTTTGATCTTTCCTGTGTATCAGATGAAAATTAAGGTTGGTAACAGTGAAGGGAGGTGGTCAGCAAAGAGAATGGTGCGTTTATTGCCATTTTATGCCTTTCTTTTTCTGCATTCAGGATGGTGGAGGGAAGGGGATGTTGCATCACTTTTATTCCACTTAAGAGTAATAGGGAACATTGCAGGTGATGGCTGCTAAATGCAAAGGTCATGCCTCTGCGATAACTTTGGTACTTTCATATTGCTAAGCGTTTTCCTGTAGCGATTTCAATGTACAGTGTGTGCAGAATTAGTAATGTATATTCATTTCATGTTGGTTTTAACAACATACATTTTAAAAGGTCTGCTATTGTACTTTTGAAACATCAGGTGTAGCTCCATAAGGAAGCATGGCCGTCCTTTCCGTTGCCACTTGCTCAACGAGGCTAAGGAATCATTTAATGAGGATTGCTCAGGTGCCTGATGGTGTAATGAGCCTTCGAGGGTAATATTGTCATTATTTATTATCCGTTTTTGTGGTGGTTTTAGTGGGGGGAGTTGATTGTCACTGAGCAGAAGCCTCATTATGCGCCTGGTAATAAAGGCTCAGTGCCTCACAGGCCCTGTTGCAGAGACACCTCTTGGAATCCCGAATCTTCTACGGGTTTCAGAGCCGCACCCCGGTAGTAAGGGAAATTTCTGCCATAATTAGGCATGTGATTTGTGAATTGTCTTTAAACACCTAAGGACTAATCTTAGCTTTCTGTCACCCTTTCTGTATTTGCTGTGGTTGCAGAGGGTGATGAATGAGAGCACCTGTGGCTGGAGCAGAACTGAGTTCTATAGATTCAGGTAATTGCTGTTTCCAGCTTATTTGCCTAGTTGACATAGTAAAAAAAACTTTTTTCTTGGGCCAGAAGAAATGATTGTGTACCTGTTACCTGCAGAATTGCTTACTGGTAGCTATTTAATGGCACATTTTTGTTTACCAAGTGATGCTATAAAGTGCATTGCTATAAAAAGCAATTTTAAATCATTCTTCTCTGTTGACACAGGGTTTTGTTTTCTTCCAGCAGCAGCCTGAGCAGAGGCTGGATGCTTGGCCTCAGTGACTAGATAGAACTGCAAATTTCAATTATCTTTGTGCCATTCAAATAAGAACTGGCTTTGCAGGTTGCTGTTGTGAGACTGACACCCCAAGAAGCCTCCTTAACATGAGTAGAAGAGGTGCTATGTTGGTTAGTGGGTAGATGCATGGCTTTAATGGGTTATTAAAAGTAGTTTAAAAGGCTTCCACTGAAGGAGGGAGAGGGGAAATGTGAGAGCAACATCCTGAGAGTGGACAAGCTGTTAAGGCATGATACCTTTCTGGTGGTATGCAGAGGGGAAAGGATTATCAAGATTAGCCCCCTTTTTTTTTTTTTTTTTTTTTTTTTTTTTTTGCCTTTTGGAGCACTCTTTTAACCAAAGATATTTAAATTCCTATGGATAAAGCCTCTGTGAAGTGCTAGTAGGTGAGGGTTTGTGTGGGGTAGCTGTGTGGAGGAACAGAGATGGTTTTTATCTGGTGAGGGTAAACTATGCAATAAGCTGGGAGAAAAGCGAGTACGGAGCAGATGTATTAGCCTGGTGAGTCCCTCCACACCAAAGTGTCTGTCTGCCAGGTTTATTTCAGGGAGTCTTGCTGCTGCTGGCTGTGAATACAAAGTACAGTAGCCATTCATTTTCAGAGGATTTCAAGATTAAATTAATTTTTCGGAGGCCCTTGTACACTTTACTTACCTGAACCAGGGTGTTTCTTGGCTGTTCTCAAAGGTTTGATTCAGGTTTTTTTCTAGAACCTTGAAACACTTTTAAGTCTATCTAGATATTACCCTCTCTATGCTCTGCTTTCAAACTGACAGGAGGAAAACGGTTTTCATGGTTTCTGCTGTGTAGCAATCAGTTTTGATACCAGAGGGGCTTGGGTGTTGCTGTACTGTGATGACTCCCAGTATTTCAAAACGACGACTGGGAAAATTTAGGAATACTGAAAGAAGCAAAGAAATATTGGCAGTCTTCTCTGGCAAAAATTAGAAATCAGTCTGCTGGAATTTCAGAAATGTCGGCTTCATGTTACAACTAGAATACTTNAATACTTTTTTTTTTTTTTTTTTCCTCTTTTACATACGTTGAAAATCAGACAGTTAACCCAAAATTAAATTTGGAAGAAATTCTTTACTCAAGCATCAATCACCATGCTACTTGAGATAAGGATCATGAATCAGAAGAAATGTTTTATGCCAGAGTGTAATAATTTTGTGTTCCTGGACAGATTGACCATGAGGTGGACAACTTTTGAATTGTTCTGGAGTCTTAGGTATGTGAGCAGAGTCTGAAATCAGATCTAATCTTAGTTGAAACAATGTTTTAAAATAAATTCTAAAGTGTTGTGCAACTTTAGTAAGCCACTTAAAAAAAAGGTTTTAGAACATGAAAATGTGAAAATTTGGCTCTGTGAATAAGGGAACTGATTTCCTAGGCTTGGAGTTTTTGCAGCTCTAGCTGTAGACTCTGGTTTTAATATGGACATATAGCTTGGGCTAAGATGCATGGCTTTAGTTTTCCAATTGTGAAAATGTCTTTTTCCACATTTATGTAAAACTAAACCAAACCAAACCTCAACTAATACTAATTTTTGTATTATTTTGTTTTTTGTACTCAAAGCTGCAGTATTCTATGTAATGAATTACCTAGTTTACCTACGTGTAAGTTCTCCAGAAACAGCAAGTATTTGTGTTCGACACTGTGATGTTCCTTGTTAACTGAAGCATGGGGTTTGTTCCTTCCTATTTCCAAACGGATGAGGTCAAGAGATTAATTTCCTGTCAGAAGGTCACATAAATGAGCATGGGAGAATAGGCTTTTTCTGGTCTTCCTTTTCTCCTGTGTGTGGGTTAATCTGTTTTAGAAAAAGCCTAGTAACAGACCATTTTCCTCATTTGCTCAAAATGTAAGTTGCAGCTGTCCAGGAGGTCCCATCCGTCCCAGCCCTGGTGGGAAGCCTGGTGGTGCTGGCAGCGTATCTGAGAGCTTGGCTGGCTGGGTACTGGTGGCCCAGAGGACACCAGTTACACATGCTGAGAGCTGCACTTGCCTTGTGTTTATTCTGTGCACTGCCACATCTGCATTTTGCCCTCTGTGGTGGCTGGTGGTTATGACTATTTATTTTTGTCTTTTGTAGCAAACACTTGGCTTATTTTACATATACTTTTCTTATACATCCACTAACCTCCCAGAAATTTCCTACAGATCCAAGCTAGAAAAAAAAAGATCATGGTAAATGAGCGACATTTAGCTAATCAACACCTTCGTGCAATATTTTACACCAAGCACATTTCCCTGAAAATAATCTATTTGCAAGCAATGAAATTCTTGGAAAGAAATTCTAATGATATACTAACCAGGGGAAGCTCTGTGCGTGTGTGTGCTTCAGGAAAGTGAGAACAGCCTTTCTAAATCGTCCTTTCCTTGAAAATTAAAAACATTTTGATACCCTCACAACTTGTGCTCGAGCAGAATTTAAGTAGGTGAATGTGTCTCAGAGTCAGCAGTGGTGAGAATGAAAAAAAGAGCAAGAGAGATGAATCTGTGAAGTGTAGTTCTGAGCAAGTGGAGTGGATGCCAACCCTTAGCATAGAGAAAAAGCATTTGTCTCTCCCCTCTACAGACACATCCTGGAGGGCACTTGCAGGAACAAGAGGAACCTGCAGCGTTTGTAGCATGCAGGGAGACTGTTCAGGCACAGAGAAAACACTAGATTGTTGTTTTCTGTGAAAATAAAAATGAGAATATGCCACAGGAGGAGGGAGGAAAAAGCCCAGACTACACTTAACTGAGGAGTTCCTAGGAAAATAATTATAAATTACTTTCCAGTGTCTTAAGTTTTGGGTTCAATAATTCTCTTGTCTTTGAGAAGAAAGCTAGTGAAGCAAGTTCATTATAATCACTGAACATATGGAAATCTGAACATCCCATGAAAAGATAGTTTAAGAGTAGTATGATGATGTCTTGCAGCGTAGATAATGTCAAGAATTAGGTAAAATAATTTTAAAAGCTTACACTACTTGGAAGGAGAAAGCCCTGAATCATTTGGTATCTTTGTTGTCCACCGTATGGGTATGGAGAAGCAAGGCATGGGTATGGTAGAAGATTCAGACATCAGAGTAACCTTTACCTTCATCCTCCCGTGGCAGCATCACAAGAGGAAAGGGAGCAGCAGCCACCTGCCTGGGTGGAAGCCTCCAAGACCAGGATGCCATGCTTCCCAGGTGAGAGGGTAGGAGAAGGGACTTCCTTCCAGGCAGCTGGAGGAGCAGCATGAGTGAGCTGAGCTCTGGAGGGAAATGCAGTTTCGTCTCTTTCTGGCTCCAAAGATGGTTTCTTTGACATGAAGGCTGAAGATACACATAGGAGAGGAAAATGTGATCCTAAGCAGAAATCCCTTGCATCTTTATTTTCCATGAGATATTGAGTAAAGGTCAGAGGTTCTGGGAAGAAATGTCTAATGTTTTGACCAGTGACTGAAATACAGTTTATTTGTGGGCTTTTGTTTTATTTCCTGTTTTGGGGATTACTAAGGGATTTGCAGTTAGGAGATGCATATTTGTGACTTTAGACCCGTGGTGATGGAGGTAGGCTCTGTTTACAGAACTCGCTTAGCCTTTCTTGAATAAACTAGAAGTACTGAAAATGTATTTTTGGCTTGCAGAGTTCAGGATGACCCTTCTATAGCAGGCAGTCATTTGAGCAGCCTAACAGTTGGAGTAATCGCTGCTGGTTTACAGCTTGCAGTAGATGCGTTCTTTTGAGATGGGTTTTTGAGGAAAGCTGGGCCTAAAGAACCTGNCCCCCCCGAAAACAACAACAACAAAAAAATCCAGCAAACCATTAATTGTAAAGCTTATGTTTCAAGCCTGATCAGTGGTTGGGGGCAGATGTCAGTTTTGCATCTTCCTGTTAGCTTTTGTGCAGGTGGCCAGCACCTACAGATCTCAGCCATGTGATGGAACCACCCTTCTCAGTTGACCCTTTGTAAGGGTGTGGAGCAGCCCACGGGAAGCTGTGGGATACTGGTGGCTTGTGTCCACCAGTGAGGGCTGCACTGGCTGTGAGAGAAACGTGCTGGGCAGTGCTCCTGCCATTGGTCTGCTTCATAGAGTTGCCCTCAGGCCTCCCTTTCCTCAGCCCCAGGTGGAGCTTGAGGGTAGCAGGCTGTCCTTTGATCTTGGCTCCTTGGGTTTTGTTCTCTTTCAGTGAAACCCTTTTAATGCAATTTGTCAGTGAAGTTCTCCTACTTTGTAGCTTTTTCTTTTTAAAGAGCCTGTGTCAAGTAGTTTGTGGTAAAGAAAACTTAAGTGTTTTGCTTGATGACATGTTCCCGGGGCTCCATGCTGGGCAGAGAGGCAAAAACCAGCTGGTTTGAAGAACATTCATAGAGTGGACTTTAGGTTTCTATAACTGGTAGGAATTATCTCTTTAGCAGATTATCAAGAAATGGCTGTGTACTTCATGGAGCTATTTTATTGATTGCAACTTCCCTAAAATAAATTTGTACAAAGTTGTAAAAATACTAGCAAGTCACCTGGCAGGAATTACTTGTTAGAAGAATATGAGGGGTGAATTTTATTTTGCTAGAAGCAAAGCAAATAATTCTGCTGAATTTTGACTGTCAGGGCCTTTCTGAGCCCGCTGCTGCCCTCACATCTTGGGGTTGGCTTTTTTTAGCAAAACTCCTGAGAGGTAGGTGTGAAAATTGTAGTTCTCCCCCAAACTTTGAAATAAAGGACTCGAAGAAATTTTTTAACTGTTTTTTTTTTTTTTCTACTGAAAAGTATTTTTGTTGTATGCTGGTCTGTTGAAATCAGCAGTACTATGAAGATTTGCAACAGCTTAGAGACAGAGCATTTTCTCAACATGTTTTTAATATCAAATTCTGAAAATTATATGTACTTTTTTTTAATGGAAAGAGACCTTTCATTTCAAGGTCTATGCAGACTTTGTGTGGATAGTTAAGTAATCTCAAGTCACTTGGAATTCCTTTCCCAGTGACATTTTACTTAACTTTCCACATTTTAGAGAAAAATGATGTGTTGCCTGCAGATGAACAGTCTGTTTCCATTCCCATTAAATTCTATGTAGAGGTGTGAATATATATCATTATAGACTTGGGGGCAAGCTGTGAAACAGAAAATGAGAGAGGAAGACTTCTCCGTTTCTGAAACTACCTCAGTGTCATCCGCTAATTAAAGCGACCTTCTTCTAACGGAATGTGTTGCAGCTGTGGGAGCACTGCAGCACTTCCAGGTGAGCATGGGGCAGAGACAGGTGAGGGGAAAGTCTCTGCTTTTGGCTCTCACAGGAATGGAGTGCTGAAAGATAACCGATTCAGGACTTGCTATGGCTGGTTTCAGTGAGCCTAAAGTATAGTAAATATAGGAAGTGCGTTAATAATGACTACGGCTCTTCCCAGAATGTACAGCTGAAGGTGAAGTGCATGGCAGAAGGTTAGGGTAAATCAGCCTGTTGAAGCCAAATCTGTTGTCACACCTGTGCAGTTCAATAGGAGTTACTTCTTATAAAAGTATTTTTGTTGGCAAGCTATGTGGATCTTAATTTCAAACCAGCAGCAATATACTTAACAGACTAAATAAAACATGAATGGCCGCTTGACAGCTGAGAAAGTCTCCTCTGTTGTGTTTTAATTGTTCGCATAGGTTCCTGCTGTGAACTGATGCTTTCTGTTATGCATGATCTTGAAATAAATTTTAATAATCTGACCTCAGGGCTCAGCTGTTGTAGTTAACTGTCATGCGGCAGAAGCCTGAATCAGATTGAGAGATGAAAGTTTCTCTATAGGGAACAAAGTTCAAAATTACAATCTGTAAAGAACTTAGAGTAAGTGCAAAACCAGGTGTAAATAGGTTGAGGCACCGCACAGGGGTACAGTAAGCAGCAGTTACAGTAGAGATGCTGTAGATAGGGGAATATAGATTCTTTATCTTGCTGTTCTCTTGAGACTCCTAGTGCAGTAACAGAAACCTCAGACTGTTCTGAAGGGAGTACGGTTCCTTGGGACTATACAGCAAACATTTTCAGTGCATTAGAGGTATTAACCTATGAGTTATTCAGCTTGGAAAAACAAACAATGCTTTAGAAGAGAATCCTGCAATGCTTTTTTTCATGATTACACTACATTTCCCTACAAATGTCCAGTAACACCCACAAAATCTTGATTCATTAAGGAGTTGGTTAACTGGAGTGTTAGTGTTTCTGTCCTGCTGTAATTAGTTACTTGGTATGAAGTGCAACACAGGTTTTAGGCACATGGATGTAAGAGTAGGTGTATATGTTCCTTTGCAGACCTCCAACTTTTAAAAATGTTTGCACAGATCCATACGCAAGGCTCAGTCAGTGGTTTTCCATGGTTTTCCAAGTGGCTAAGTGCTTTTTGTTGATGTAGACTTTTTTTTTTATTATTTTTTAAAAATATATCTCTGTCCCTGGAACTGTTCAAGGCCAGGCTGGATGGGGCTTTAAGCAATCTGGTCTTCTAGTGGGAGGTGTCCCTGTCCATGGCAGTGGAGTTGGAACTAGATGATCTCTTCCAACCCAAGCCATTCTATGATCTCACTTTCATGGTGCTCTGCAAATTTTAGGGAAAAGCATAGCCAATATGGATTGCACATACCATCAGTAATTGCATAGCTGATACACAGTGTTGTTCTATCATTTCTTTTTTCTTTTATTATCCCTTCTGATGGAATGGTTTAAGGGATATTGAGCCTTGGGGAGCTAGCTTTGCCCTTCTTGGAGAAGATGGGAATACTGGCATGATAAATGGCCATCACCAGATCTTGAGTGGGTCATGGGTGCCCTTAGGAAAGCAGCATTATCTTGGCAGAATCTCCATCTGTTCTTACACCTCAGCTGCATCTTCTGGCTTCCTTGTTGCATTATTGACAAAGTTTAACAAGGCACGTTGCTAATGCTCGTCTCATGCTGTCTTGTCAAAGAACAAGGAACAGGGAAAATGCAAACAGTTTGTTTGCAAGGAACAGGGAAAATCTCCCAGTCTGATGGACCTCCACAATTGGTCTGGATGAATTCTCTAAAAGCTTTACTAAATTACAACTAAATGTTTTACAAAATATTTTTATAATCACTCATTTAAATTTGTGTTGCACCACACTCATCCCATAGGAGTGGTCCAGTGCTGGGAGGATGAGTGTGGAGGAGGAACGCAGGGGCCTCCCTGAGTATGTCCTTCTCTATTCTTGCTGTGGCTTTCCCATGCCTCCCACCTGGGCACCCTGTGCCTCCTGACCAGAACTAATTTACAGCCTCTTCCACTGAGTGGAGGAAGGCAGAAATTAATCTGGAGGGGAAATTGTTCTGACTGAGTGGGCAAATAGAAGGTAACTGCCTCATTGACTGTGCTGCTTTAATCTCTTTTTATGAGCTACCTGGAGTGCAGAGCTCTTTATCTGACCCACCATCAGAGCTGGCAGAGGCCCAGCAGGATCTCTGCTAGCTTGAGCTCAAGGATTTACTGGCTTTTGCCAGCTGCCTTCCCCTTGGCAAATCTCCACATGAGCAGAACCAAGAGTAGGGTGTTGTGGTGCGTGCAGCTGGATGCAGCCCCTGGGAAGCCTGGCAGCAGCTGTTACCTGAGTGGTGCACAGCGGCAGGGCCAGAATCCTGCTTCTCCTCCTGGTCTTTGAAGGCTCCGTGCTCTCCAGAGCATATGGGTGGGAGCGATGCCCACGCTTCCCAGAGGTGTAATCCTGCAGGGCCTTCTACAGGCCAAGTGCTACCTTTCCCTCCCCGCACCCTGGTGAACGTGCTTTGTGTGTGGGTTGTGGTTAATCACATATGTAGGGAAATGGTGTGTCTTTGTCTACCTTTCACCTCCCTTGCTCCTCCTGTAGTTGCTCCCTGGAACCACAGCACCGTGGGGCTGGCAGGGGAGTTCCTCCTGCAGCATGACCAGCTAGAGAGATCATAGAACAGTAGAATTGTCTAGATTGGAAGGGACTTTTGAGATCATCTAGTCCAACTATCAACTTAACTCTCATGGAAAAAAAACCCAAAACAATGACTAAACCACATCACTAAGCAGTGTGTCAAGATGTCTTTTAAATATCTCTGGGGATGGTGCCTCAACCACTTCCCTGAGCAGCCCATTCCAATGCTTAATAACTTTTTCTGTGTAAAAAATTTTCCTGATATCCAATCTGAACCCCCCCTGAAGCAACTTGGAGCCATTTCCTCTTGTCCTATCACCTGTGACTTGGAAGAAGAGACCAACACCTGACTCTCTACAACCTCCTTTCAGGTAGTTGTAGAGAATGATAAGGTCTCCCCTCAGCCTTCTCTTCTCCAAGCTGAACAATCCCAGCTCCCTCAGCCTCTCCTCATAAGGCTTACTCTCCAGACCCCTCATCAGCTTTGTTGCCCTTCTCTGGACCTGTTCCAGCACCTCAATATCTCTTTTTTTTATGGTAAGGGGCCCAAAACTGTACACAGTACTCAAGATGGGGCCTACCAGTGCCAAGCAGAGGAGGATGAACATCTTCCAAGTCCTACTCACTGCACTGTTTCTGATACAGGCCAGGATGCTGTTGGCCTTCTTAGCCACCTTGGCACACTGCTGGCTCATGTTTAACCAGCTTTTGACCATACCCCCCAGGTCCTTTTCTGCCAGGTAGCTCTTGGTAGCTCTCCAGCCACTCTTCCCCAAGCTTTTAGGTTGTTGTGACCCAAGTGCAGGACCCAGCACTTGGCTTTATTGAACCTCATCCCACTGGCCTCATCCCATCAATCCAGCCTGTCCAGATCTCTCTGCAAAGCCTTCCTACCCTCAAGAAGGTTGATACTCCCACCTAGTTTAGTGTCACCTGCAAACTTACTGAGG
>VZRU01002868.1:531752-559835 GCA_013398155.1 Pedionomus torquatus | reverse complement strand
AAGTTTGGCGCACCTGCAATCTTTCTGGGGCGGCACTCGATTCTCTCATCCAGATCATTAATAAAGATGTTAAAGAGAACCAGCCCCAATACTGGGCCCTCGGGGACACCGTTCATGACTGGCAGCCTACTGGATTTGACTCCATTCAGCACCACTCTCTGGGCCCAGCCCTCCAGCCAGTTTTTAACCCAGCAGAGATCACTCCCACCCAAACCGCGGGCAGCCAGCTTCTCCAGGTGGATACTGCGGGAGGTTGTATCAAAGGCCTTACTAAAGTCCAGGTAAACAACATCCACAGCCTTTCCCTCATCCATCAAGCGGGTCACTTTGTCATAGAAGGAGATCAGGTTTGTTAAGCAGGACCTGCCCCTCATGAACCCGTGGTGGCTGGGCCTGATCATGGTCCTTCCCTTCCTTAGTCTCACTGGACTCATAGACTCTCTGCTCCTTCCCTTGTCTCTACAAGGCACAGGAAGATGCTCGGATACCCTATATTCACCTTGTCATCCTTGACTATAACCCCTGATTTAAAGTGTGTGCCTAAGCCGTGCCACTTGACCTCCACATGTGGCTGGGTGAAAACTTTCTGTCCACCCAAGAGCCTGACTGTGGACACACTCAGCTTGCTGAAGAGACTGAGTTTCAGTCTATAATGTAATGGGTGCATTACATTATATACATGGGTGCAAGCTTGAAATGATGTAATGGATAATCAATTACAGGTTAATGATAGCCAAATTCATGGTTTAAACCTTTATTTTTTGTATTTTGCAAAGGAATATAAAAATTTGCATGCAGCAATCAGCCTAAAAGGCGATCTAGAGCAATCTAGTGCAAAAGTTAAATTTAGAGTGAACACTGTGCAGTTGAATACTGCAACTGGTCACGTTAAACACATTGCTCCTCAGATGCACCGGCTGATGTGAGAGGGTCTTGGCTGTGCAGCTCCAGCCAGCTGCAGCTGTGGGTGAGACAGGCCACCTTGCTCCCACAGCACAGAGAGTGGAGAAGGTTCATGGGAAAACTGAGGACACGCACCCTTTGCGAAGTCCTAGTGGGTTTGTTACTCTTCTCACAAAAACCTTGAACCTTTTGTTTAGAGTACATCAGTGGGAAGCTTAAAAGCACTTGAAACATCTTCCCACCAGCTTTCCATTTTTGTTGCTGGCGAGAATTACAGATGAATGGAGCCTGATAAGATTAGTTGATTTGACGTGCATCTTGAGTACATCTTGCAATTAAATATACTTTCATTTTTCACAAACTCTTTTTGAGTTAAATTTAAAAATAACTCCTGACAAATGCGGGAAATGTCCTAGACCCTCTAGCCCGTTCAACAAACAGTGCATGTAGAACATATCAATGGACAAGAAAACCATGGCTATTATTTTAGGCTTTATCTCAAATGGTACAATTTATTGTTACTGCCTTGAGTAATTTGTATTTATTATTAACACAGTATTTATTTTTATTTATTATTAACACAGTTATTCTGTGTTAATAGCGTAACTGATGGGCCAACATACATTCTGAGTGCCATTAAAAATTTCCTTCTGAGTAAGATTCCCCCTAAATGGGAGTAATACAAGCAATATTAACAGTCAACCATTGCCTCTCTTTATTCATATGGTAACTACCTAGTGCTGTCCAGCTCCCTGTTGTGACATCTGGAAGCTGCCTTCACATAACTATTTACTAACCACTAATAGTAGTAAGCATTAAAAGAAAGTTTTAAGCATTAAAACACAACAACAACAACAAAAACGTTTTAAGCATACTGTGTTGGTATTTTTAAGGGTAACTGGCTGTTTTTGATCCTACTATTCTTGTAGTTGCATGTTAGTTGTGTTTTGCCAAAGGATGTTTATTTCTTCCATGCTGATAATTTGTCACATTGTGGTTAAGGTTATGTTTCTGAAGACAGGACTATAAATTCAATTTGAATTGGACAGCTCTACGACACAAAAAGCTCACATGTAAGTAGTGGTCCCTGAAGGTTTGGGTTTGAACACCAACCATAATTTGTTTGTGGTTTTGTTTTAATTTAATAAACCCAAAACAGAACAGAATTGAGCCTCTTGCTTCTCCAAGAGAGTCATGTTTCAGCACAGGTGAGTTACTTGGGGCACTGGAGGTTCATGATTTGAGTATGTGAAATCTCTTGTATTAGCCCTACAATCTGCGAGGCTACCACTGGGGAGAGCTGGCCACGTGCAGCTGCGGGGATGCAGTCTCGGTGTCTTAAAAGTACAGCTGTGCTACCCAAGTCGGCAGCGCATTTTGTCATACCAAAGGTTTGCCAGTAGATCCTCATGATGGTGTGCTGATGTGTGTGCTCACACAACAGAGCTCTGTGATTTTGTCAGCTTTTGCACCAAGAGAGAGGCTGGAGGGTCAGCAGACAGTGGCCATGGCTTGCCTTGGGCTGGAATCTGGAGTATGCAATTTCTGTCATGTCTCCCCTTCCTCTTCTGCACAAAGCAATGAATTTGCCCATTGAAATCAAGGCAGATTTAGTAGTTAACTGTTGTAGGAGTAGTTGCTGTTGTAGGAGCCAAGGGCTTAATAAGAGATCCCTGTAGATCACCCCCCTAAAACTCCTGGAGAGCACAGTAAAGATGGGATTTAGCTGATTCCACATCAGCATTGCCTTTCACAATGCAAAGAGGATCTTCATGAGAGGTGCTGGAGTGGGCTCAGAGAAGGTCAGTGAAGCTGGTGAGAGGTCTGGCGAATAAGTCTTCTGAGGAGAGGCTGAGGGAGCTGGGATTGTTCAGCCTGGAGAAAAGGTGACTGAGGGGAGACATTGCTCTCTACAACTACCTGACAGGAGGTTGTAGAGAGGTGAGGGTTAGTCTCTTCTACGAAGTCACAGGTGATAAGACAAGAGGAAATGGCCTTAAGTTGTGCCAGGGGAGTTTTAAGATGGATATTACGTACAATTTTTACACAGAAAGGGTTGTTAAGCATTGGAATGGTACCCAGGGAAGTGGTTGAGGCACCACCCCTGGAGGGATTCAAAAGATGGGTTGACAAACTGCTTAGTGACATTGTTTAGTGATGTTTTTTTTTTTTATCACAGTTAGGTTGGTAGTTGGACTAGGGCATCTAAAAGGTCCCTTCCACCCTAGACAATTCTATGATTGGTGTGCTGGATCAGCTGATTTGGGAATTGTTTTTGTAGGTGGGTTTTCCTTATTGCCGTATGTAAACAACCATATGTAATGCATATCATGAAAGTTGCAGAGGCGTTCTGCAGCTGCCTGTGCAAGCTCAGGTCTAAGCACAGACTTTTCCAGTGGCAATATGTTGGTTGTCATCACACCATTTACCATGTGAGCACTTGCTGCAGTTAAAAGTGCCTGTGAGACAACAGCAGTCCAGCTGTGAAGCCTGGAGGGATAACAGATCAGTCATAGTTTCTAGCAGTGGCAGCTACAACTGTGCTATGTTATGGTGGTTTGCCCAAGCCTGTACATGCAGACCTGGAGTGAATCTGCCTGTGGAAGTTGAATGGTATGAATCTGGGCTGCCATGTCTCTCTCTTCCATCTTTCTTCTTAATAATTTTGTAGAAGAGAAGGACTTCCTGGAAACATCTTCCCCATAAAGGGGACTTGTGAAAAACATTATGTGCTTTCAAATAAGGCATAAAATATACTCACTGATCAATTTTCTGTCCTCATTAAGTCTCTCAGAGGTGAGTTCAAGGGAAAAAATGACGATGGGAAGAGCCTGGAAATGAAGTCTCTTTATTTACACTGAAAGAAAAGAAGGTAACTCAAGAATGCTGAAAAAGGCTGAAACTCATTGGCTTGAGAGGTTGAGGACAGACTCAATTATCATAATGTTGTGCAGATGCACTACCACATGCATTATTTTCACTTTACTATCAGATATTTAATTTATGCAGGTAGCCAGTGTTCTCGTTTTGTTTGTTCTGAATCTTTCATATGTGTAATGCAGTATAAGATGTACTTCCCAGTTGTTACAACAGAACAGAGATTGATAGAGCAAAAACCGCACCCAGTGGTATTTGCACACACTACAAATTTAATGACAGATTCAGACCAATAAAGGAAAGTTTATTCCTGTAATAAAAGGAAGGAAAAGCAACCAAACTCATACATTGAATCTGGATTACGGTTTAAGAAAAAAAAACCAAAACCCAAAATAGCAATCCACAAGTAATTAATTAGTTGGCTGGATTTTTAGACCAAAGTTGTATAAAATGCACAAAATTAATTATTCTGTCTTGTTCCTGGATACATGCATGAGATTATTTCTGGATTGTGTTCTTGGAGATTACAGTGGTGCACAGAAGAGCACCTTTCTAGCTTCTAGTATGCAGCAAAGTGTATGTAACCGCCAAGGTACTGGCTTCTCATGTGTCCCAGAGTTTGAGCTGAAGCTCTGAAACTCATTTTTTCACTATTACAGGGTACTCTGATATGGGGTCCCAGAGTGTTGTGTGAGTTTTGGATGTCAAAGAGAGAGTAAGCTACATTGCTCCTTGTTTGAGGTGAGGCTTATTTTTTGGTTTTGAGCTCTGTCACGGTGAGGCAGGCAGAAATAGGGTTAATCACAGCCATATATTGTCTGTATGTGTTTCCCATTTACCTGACAGATGAATCTATGCTGGCGATGTTTAATGAACGGATGAAAGAATCATGCATTATCTTGTGATGTAGTCCTTGTGAGAAAGCGAAGTAAATAAATCTACAAATTGCGTGAAAGAAGGAAGGAGGGGGAAAGGACTTGGATACTTCTACTGGTTTTCTACAACGATGCGCTATTTGCTATGTTATTCTTTCTTAGCAATATTAAATATAAAGATACAACCTTTATTAAACCAATTCTTCTACCAGCAGTTTCTTATGTTTCCTAGTTTTTCAGAAAACATGTAAGATGATAATTGCTGAGTTTAGGGTATAATAGTTTACTTTTTTCCAGTTTATTGTCTGTATTTTGACAGACATTGTGAACTTTCATTTCAATTTTCCTTTTTGTTTAGTATTTTCAAGGAGCAAGAGAAGAAGGGCTGAACATGGGAGAGGAAACAAGAAAATCGGATAAAACATTTTTTTATGTTTGCTGTTGTGGGAGGATAAAACAGATATTCAATATAAAAGTAAGCAATTTAATTGTAGTTGCTTGTTTCCACTAGGAGGTACCTTCAGCATGAATAGTCCTCTCAGGTTTTACAGGTGGCTACCATGTGCCAATCCTGGAAAAGCAGGGTGCAAGGAGCGTGCTCTGCTGTCTATTTGGTCTGCTGAGTGTGTGCAGACATTTGGAGACAAGTTTAGGTTGCATGTGTCCCTGAGATTGTCTCAATCATGGTAGGGATGAGAACAATCCCTGGCCACCTCCAGGACTCAAGAGAATATTTAAGATGATGCACTGTCATCCTCGCTCTTTACGAAGTTCATGTCTCCTTAATCTTGACAATAGCAACTCAAAATGCAGGTGGCAGGTGAGGCCCAGTCAGTGGTTGATCTTTTTCCTTTTTCAGTCAACACCAGGGAGTTAAGGGGAAATCGGATCAATCCTTATGCTCTATGTAAAATAGAATTTCTTACCTTGCCTTGTCTTCCTCCTCTCAGTAGGCCTGTGAAAGGAGATTGGTGTCTATATTAGGGAGGAGGGGGACTTTTTGTCAGAGAAGAGTGATGATGTTCCCCCGTGGCAGTGGGAAAGTGAATGCCACCGTATGACTAGCTCCCTGCTGCGTGTTCTTTGTTTGGAGTTAGTCGTTTGGTCTGTTGCAGTGCATACATGCAGTTCATGCATTGGGCAGAGCACACCACAGCCCATTCACATTGAGAAGACAGTTACAGATTGAACACGTTAAATTCTCAAAGCACTCCATGGTGAATGCGCGCAGAATAACACCAGTTTTACATAGGCTGCTTTTTGATTACAGTAAGCGTCTCGATGTTTGTTTGAGCTCAAGACCACAGTCATTTTAAATAGTGGTTAAATCACAGATAGCTGAAGCAGTTTACCGTGTGGATTGTGATTTGGCTCTCTGTGGTCTGTCTCCTTGCGCAGTCTTAGCCATTTCAGTGAGGCTGATGAAGGGCTGGTGTTGTGTGCGGTGCGTTCTTTGTCTCGGCCCTGAAGATGCTGACTTCCTCCCTTCTATTTCAGGAGGTCATTAGTGTTGATGAGATTAGAGGTTTATATCTTTAGGTCCAAGTCATTATTCCTAATTTAATCAATGCATTTGAAAATGTTTCCTCTAATAAAATTGTAATGACTTTATATGATTTGTCATGCTTATCAAAAACACGATTCTAACATTTTCATATTTAGAGACACTGAGCTTCTGGAGAGGAGTATACATTAGTACATCGTTGTTGGGCCAATTTCCTGCCTCTCCGTCTCTCCCTCTCCAGTTAATCAGAGTAACCTAGTCAGAATAATCACAGTGATGTACAGCCAGCATGGCACTGGAGTCAGGCCTTCGTAAACAGCTTAGGATCCTGGGAGGGGTCCCTTGCGTGAGCAGGATTGCTTCTCTGCCACCACCTTCATCATTCAGCGGTGTGCTTTGCCTCCATATGAAATAGACTATTAGTGGGCTTATGATAAAGGAGAAAATAACCATCTATAATGTAGAGGTTTGACTGGAGAAATGGCTCTTATGTTGCAAGGGGAATGAGATAAATAGCACCCCACAGTGGGAACTGAATTACTAAGGCAAGGCGAGAGCAGCAGTGTTACTGCAGAGCTGGATGTTTGTTCAGAGGCTTTTGAATAAAATTATTCCAAGCGCTTGGTTTTCAGAAATGTTCCTGGAATATGTTTAGGGCTGTTATTTAATTCAAATTACCCCTGTTTTTAAACAGTCTGCTGTACACATTTAGGTTCAGGTAGGTGAAGAAGGAGTAGGGGACACGAACTTACTACATGCCAGGTTTGAACCCACGGCTGTTGCTGTTTCACGTGCTGCTCCCCCAGCTTGGCTGCTGCAGCGGGAGGCAGGGGTGAAAGGCACGTGAATGATTTTGATCTTACAGCAGCTAACTGGTGCAAGGAGGGAGAATTTGACTGTGTCTGTAGTCAGGAGGGCTGATGTTTTTATCAAATCTTAGGGGGCTGGTTAGTTTCCCAAAAGCAGGGCAGAGGAGTTGCAGGGGTGGTTGCAATCATAACGGCGGGGCCGGTGCTAGGCTGCCTCTTTGCAGGGCCTTCAGAGGGGTGCCAGCTCACTGGGATTCCCTGTGGGGGTGAATTGGGGGTGATGTTCCTTGCTGCTCCCAGAGAGGAAGAGCCTAAGTGTATGGCGATGCTTGGGATATAAATGACAGAATCCCCCTGCTGTCTACCTCTAACCCTGCACCACTTGCACCTCCTCAGGCAACAGTCCAAAAGCAGTGTGTAGGTTAAAACACCAAGAAGGGGTTTTGTCTTCATTATAGTAGTGTGATGGCAGCAGCACAGTGGCTGGTGATACAGCAGCGTAACTGGCAAATCGCAGTAGGCAGATGGCAGGTCTCACACTAAAAGAAAGGATGTGTAAACGACCAAAGATAGGTTTTAACAGTCTTTTTCAAAGCCAGAAGTTTGTCACTGTACGAGCTTTCAGTCTAAACATCTCAGTGAAATTTCAGTCCTGAAGTCTACTAGTGGTTTATTAAATAGCTTTGGCAACTGAAAGGGATGCTATGAATCACTGTGTGCGTGCCTGAGAGCGGGGTGTCTTGGATGTCTTGGGCATTTGCCGTTCAGCACAGGCCAGCCAGGCTATGCCCACGTGCTGGGTGCCAGATCCACCCCCGCTGACCGACACTTTGCATTGGGTCTGCAAAGGATGACCAGTAGGAGAACCAACCCTGGGAAGCAGTCGTACACAAAATGCTTGGGTTTGTTGATAGGCCAGGGCAGAATCATTGCTGGTGAAGCAGTAGTACGTTGGGTGTCATTGTGCTGCCTGGCAGCCGTTGGCAGGTCTCTGCCTTACCTGCCTCTGCTGCCACCAGAGGGGTTGGTTCATTTTGGCCATTGGCCTCAAGGATGGGAATGGCTGATTGCCTTCTGCATGCCCTGTCTTTGCCATGCACGGATGTCTACGTGGTGCATACTGCAGCACGTGGGCTGGAGAGGTTAGTGGGGACGTGCCTGTGCTCTGCAGACAGCAGAAAAAATCAGGCTGGCTTTTTTTCCATTCTGACGTCTATTATTTTTTTTTCCTTTTTTTTTTTTTTTCTGACTGATCTGTTTTAATGGTGAGACTCAGTTAAGAAGAGTACTTCCTGTACAGTGCAAATTGGTATATGCAAACATGCAACGTAATTCAGTTCTATGGAACTTCCTATAAGAACAGCCATGCTAAAGCAGTGTACTGGTAATATCCATTTTCTTTTTTCAGCCTTTTTGATACTGCAGAGAAATAATTTTCTCATCTTAGCACCTGACAGGTACAGTGATATTAGATACCTGAGGAATGAGGAAACGCTGATAAAAGCAGTCACTGAGAACATGGAAACAAATGATCAGAAAATTAGGCTCAAACCATTAGCTGCTCCCAAAACTAGCTCTAGTCATTAAACTGTTCTTCTTTTATTGACGTCAGAAATGGTACTCTAGGTAACATTTGTTCAGAAGTAAATGTGATCCCTGGAGAATGGAGGTTTCCTTTTTCAGGTGTTCTTTTAATGAGGAGAGAAAGTTGGACTGAGCAAGATGCCAAAAGCTCTTCAGTTTATCACTTCTGCAGTGAGCTGCCCATGCCTGAGTTCCACTTCCATACGGGCCTCGGTTTATGATTTTTCTCTTGTATTTATCATTTTTTCACACCCTTTGTGCATCAGTATTCCTTTTCTTTTTTTCCTTTGACTTGTCTCTTAATTTTTGTTTATGTTCCTGCTCTGCTTAAGGGATCCCTATTCACTGTAAGAGTACATTGCAATATGCAACACTTTATTGTCTCTCTTAATTTGTAGCCAGAAAAATTAAATTAAACCATGGAATGAGCTTTATCTGTGAGATCAGAGGAGGTGTTTCTGCAGATGACCAGCAGCATCAGTATTGCCTGGTGGTGTATGATGATGGGCCCAGCCAAACCGTGCATGAACTTAGACATTCAGGCTGAAGCCGATGGCCAGTTGGAGGCAGACAAGCAAAGTTTATAACTCTGACTCTTTTGAACCAAACAGGATGTCTGGAAACATCAGAAACAGCAACTTTGGAGAAAAGACCTGCAGGTCTCGTTTCATGCCAGTGATCCATGATGTAGATCTACATCCTTGGATGTAGACTAAAGTGTTTGTTGATTAAATTAGTCATGAGTTTGATGGTAGTAGTGGGGCCAAAAGGGACTTTGGGGAACACCCATTGGAAGCTGTTGTTAAATGAGTGCTGGTGTGTTAGACCACGTTAGCTTGTTTGAAGCAATTAACAGTTGGAAGAAGTAGAGTTAGGCTTCATTAGAGTGGCAGCTCTGGAAAATGGGTGTCACACTCCATGGCTCTTCTTCATCACTTCTAGGGAAACTCAGTGGTGAATGTTTTTGGAGATGTGGAAGGTAGTATTCAGCTGTTGCATTTGTGACCCGCCTAAATGCGGGGCTGCAGTGCCTTGGCTGGGGGGAAGCTGGGGCAGATGAGCATGCACCTGTGGGTGATGTACCACTGGTGGAGTTCAAGGCTCCAGTTTTGCTAGGAAGCTATCTTTTGTCTCATGAGTGAGAAAGCTGTTTGGAGTTTCCCGAGTCATGTATCGGGTACACACTGTACTAATATATTGCATTTAGGAGCTATTTGCTTTTACATTCCCCTGCTATTTGAATACTAGAGTTTAGCTAGGTAGTCCCTGAGACTGCAAGCAACTGGCAGCAAGAGGTATGTTTAGAAGGAAAATACAACCCTGCGACTTAAACTCTGTGGAACTCAGTCCCTGGTGCTGGCTGAGCAAAGTGTTGCTTGAAACTCTTGCTCTTGGGTATTTCCTCTTTTTTTTTAATTTACATTATGGAAAAGATAAATCTGTTCAGCAGCATCTGTGTATCATCACTGACATTTTAATTTTCAGTTAAAAGATTTTAATTAAAATTTGATATCATTTGGTATGAAAAATGAGAGTGAATTGAAATTATACATGCAGACTGAACTAATGTCAATTTATGTATTGGTTTCAGAACAGCTCTGTCTGATCCAAGCACTGGCAATGTAGGCTGGATGGGGCTCTGGTTGCTCCTTTTGTATAATTGTGCCATTATTCTACTAAGGTAATTATAAGGAAAGAAGTTTTATTTCTCTCTGTTGCAGTTTTCCCTCTCTTGTCCTACCTCTCTTTCCCCTTCTGGATGCTGTGTAATCATCCGGGCAAGAAATGATTGCTCTCCAGGCTTGAAGGAGATATTTGTGTGGGAGAAAATGCTCTTGAAATGGCTCAGAATGTACCAAATTTTTAAATTTTCTGGGTTGCAACTGGAAAAAGAGGTAGTGAAATCCCTTCAGGGCTCAGTCTCAGGTGTGTGTCGGTATGTGAGGTGTGCTCACACAGCTGCACGCCTGTCCTCGTGCCTGCGTGCTCATACCCACGTGTCCTGTATCAAGCCACAGTACTTAACACAACTTTATTCTCAGGTCCCTATGTTATTTGCAAAGGGAGTATAAACGTATCCAGGATGTGTATTTAAAAGACATTTATCTGCCAAACATCGTCTGTAGCCTTGCACAGGTTTAAATAGGAAAACAAAAGATTTTCCAGGCCTTTTAGTTCCGTTCTTCCCTGTAGTATAAACACCTGCATCTTGTAGGCTAAGAGACATTTTCTGTCTCTGAAAATTCTGGTTAAACTGTGGGTAGCATGTTAATTTCCTGAGTGAGGCTGCACATATGGACTGCTTGTGAACCGGCTTTTGCTTTTGCATTGGACCAGCTCTCCGCAAAACTGAAATAAACAATTTTTGTGTAATCAGTGTTGAAGCATATAAAAAGTAAATGACAGAAGTAGTGGAGCACATCAGTATATCTCTCCTGGTTTTGCATGAACAAGAATACTCAAATTGGGAAAAAAAAAAAAGAAAAAAATTCTACTGAAACATTTAAGTACAAAACCAACATTTGGTGTTACCCAAATGGAATCGTTTTTACATCTTGCTTAATTATCATGGATCTTATGCTCAAAGAATATGATTTATGTTTGGAGGTTTCAGTTTCATTTCTCCTGTCTGCCCTCAGATCATGTTTATGGTCAGAACTGAAAAGGATTATCTTCAGATATGTAGCCTATTTTTCTGAAGACATCTCAAGTAGTCTAGTTAAAAAGCATTCAGGAATTTCCTGCAGTGTCTTTTGTGCACTTACAAAGAAACGCCTTATTTTACTAAGACAACTATTTGACTTATTTTTACTGCATGCTGATACAATTCTATCACGAAGACATGATTCACAAAGCATGTAGGTTTGATTCAGTTAGAGCCAGTCTCTGAAAACAGAAGGGTGGTTTTGTGGCTCAATATAACAGAGTGTCAGCAGCATTCACGGCTCGTCTGCTCTCTCCTTCCTGCACAACTGTGGGTGAGTCTCTGAGATCAGCAAAGTGCTAAAATATCTTTTAAGTTTCACTGAATACAGTAGATCTGTGTTTAAACATTTCATTGATTCATCAAGAGCTGAGGATGTATCATCAGCCCTATGTTTCATGCAAAGCAAAATAACTGAACCTAAGTGAATGTTACTGTGAAGTCACATTTGCTGCTTCAGTGTTGATCTGTAAGTATCTATATACAGTGATATGTGACATTCATACTTGAGCTTTTCAGAAAGGGGATGAAAGAAAAACCTACTTTGTATTGTGTCTTGTATGTTCTCCTACTTGGACTTTAAAATTCCATTTCAAGGCTTGTGTTTTCAGGGAGCAGAGAAAGAGAAAACTCCCCAAGTTTAGAGTTAAGGTATCCAGAATGAGGGTGCCACCAAATGTAAGCTATAGACCCTGGGAGGTAACAGTCCAGCTCAGTTAATACTCTAAAAATGTTCTACCCTTCAATTTTTGAAGGTTTAATTACTTTCCTTCTTCCACTTCTGCTAGCCTTGTTGACTGTGAAATCAAAGATTACATTTAGACCCTTCCAAATGTATCCTATGTAATTTAATATTTTGGCTAATTTCTGGATAGTATGGTTTTTGTAGTATCATATACTTTCCTAATTATAGAATCACAGAATAATTTGGGTTGGAAGGGACCTTAAAGATCATTGAGTTCCAACCCCCCTGCCATGGGCATGGACACCTCTGACTAGAACGAGTTGCTCAAAGCCTCCTCCAGCCTGGCCTTGAACACCTCCAGGGATGGGGCATCCACAACTTCTCTGGGCGACCTGCTCCAGTGCCTCACCACTCTCATAGTGAAAAATTTCTTCCTAATACCTAATATAAATCCTACCCCCTTTTGGTTTAAAGCCGCCTCTTATCACTACTTATCACCCCTCCCCTTATCACCACACTCCCTTCTCGTCTCTCCTGTAGGCCCCCTTCAGCTACTGGAAGGCTGCTGTGAGGTCTTTGTGAAGCCTTCTGTTCTCCGGGCTGAGCAACTCTGACTGTTGCATGTGTTTATTCTGGGGCATATTGTTACTGATAGGAGAAAACTATGTTTCCAATCAAGGTTTAGGAAGGAACTGAGGAGTGAGGATGGTTTGTGCCAGAAAACAGAGAAACAGCACAAGCACAACCAAAATCTCTCTATGGTGGTGCACAGCACTTGCGAAAGGACCACATGACCACAATGCATTTGGAGCACTTAGACCACTGTTTGCGTTTGCAGATACTGGTGAATGGTTGCAGGATGAAGCATTCATTTTTCATAAGGGCAATAACACCATTTCAATTTGTTGAGCTACAACGGCGTGCTTTGATCAATAGAGAACACTCAGCAATTACAGAGTATCTGACATGCCTCAATTTACCTAGTAGCTGAAGGACTTGTTGACAGATAATTTAATTTGGTTTGGAAAATGAGTTAGAAATATTCCAAAGCACATAGTTAAAAAAATGTTCGCCACTTTACTGCATACAAAGAATTGATTATTTTTCTTCTCTCAGTTAATAATGAAAACATTGTCTGAAAAAAACCCAACTTTAATCCATTTTGTTCACGTATAGGCAAAAGGAAAAAAATACTTTCCCTAAGTTTCAATATTGATTCAAAATTGTAAAACAGTAGAGACAAAACCCACTGAAATGAAGGAGTTTACTGACTATGGTAGTTCTAATAGATTTTTTTTTTTCTGATCTGCCTGTAAATTATCCAATGCTGCTACAGTATTTTGTACTGTTCTCCTTGCTCCAAATACACCTTAAAATAATGTAGCCAGAAAATATGGAGTAATTAAGATTATGACTTCCATGAACCTCATGCATTGCTCTTGCTAGATTCTTTCGTTACATCCAGGTAAATAAAGAAAAATTGCTGTGTGTGACCTGAGAGATTTTAATCTGATTCAGGTTAATAATAGCATTAGGTCATTCGTATTTTTCTGCTGCTTCCCTTACTGAACTACGTGAGTGCAGCATGTGCAAACCATACAGTATATACAAAGACATTGTCCAGACTTTTTCTGTGTTTTCTATAGTTTTGCTTTAAGAGGTATGATGATAGAGTTAGAAACTGCACTGACAAACGATGTATGCCGTATGCAATAAGTAGAGCTGTTGTGCACAAGGTAGTCCAGATGACAAAATCACCGTGTTCTGCATCTGTGAGAGGAGACTTAATTAAGACAGTTGAATTCTCCTGGGTACAACAAAGCAGTTCTCTGGATACAGCCCTGATTATACAGTAGTTCTTTTAAATGCATTACCAAAGTCTTCATTATCATAATTAAACTGATATAAAATATGTCTGCCCTTCATTGCATAAAGCTGTGCTTTTAGGGTTAAGACAGGAAATTTCATTAAGAGCTTTGACATTGAAAACTGACAGGCAAAGCAAATGGATTCTATAATTTTAAGAAAACTATATAATTTGTAATTATTGTCCTTTTTAGTCTTCCATTAAAAGACAGACACATTAAAAAATAGCAAAATGGCACATTTACAACAAAATTATTTTCCTGCAGCCACCAGCTAAGAAAAAAATACAGTGTCATCTGTGAAAATGAAGGTGAAAAGTTGCCTTCTCATGAGTATCCTGGATTTGAAGGCGTCCAGCCTGAGAATGTGTGTTCCCTGCTCCCCCAGCCGTAGGGCGCTTGCTGCTGGTGGCCCCCTGCTGCCAGGGTGCTTCCTTGCCTACTGTCTGTCTACTTTTCCAAAGAGTTAGCAAGTCCTGCAGCTAAATGAAGGTGTGTTCTTACACCCTTTAGGTACCTTGGAGCAACCTATTGGGAAGTGTTTGTTGCTCATATGCCCACCTAAAGGAACCGATGGAAAAGAACAGGAAAGAAGGAAAGAGGGAGCTAATGCTTCTAGAGCAAGAAAAAAACTTATAATTTCCCCCCACATACCGTATCTGTGTATGTAAAAACTGCACTGACAAACTCAGAACTGTTTCCCTGTTGGGAGGGAGTAGCTCTAAAAGTCTGGAAAAGCCAGAGCACTGATGTTTAAAACGGACTTGTAGAGATGTCGGATGAACAAATGCACAGGTGTAACTGTTTTATGCTGAACAGGATATTAACAAATGAACAGTGCGACCACGGGGACTAAATGTGTGTGTAAGTGTTCATAAGATTAAAGATTAAAATGAGCAACTGATAAATTGCACAGTTGTTGCAAATCATAATCTATTTTAAACGGCCCACTGAAGGGACTTGGAGTTCAGAGCTGATTTTTGTTCATGAAACAGTGGTTCCTAAGCGATTAGCAACAATTTCCTGTGAATACCTTTCCTTCAGTTTTTTTTTAATGCTTCTTGTAAATAGCTTCTATCTTTGTTGTGACTCTGTAGTAATGTAGAAAGTGTCATATTTGCTTGGCAGGCATGGCTTTTGCTTAATTCTCTGTAGCATAATTATAACTCTCATATTTTGGTCTGACTTTAGAGCTATAGTGCCACACTCCTGCTATCATTTGTGCACACTTGCAAAATTAACCATTGCCAGTGTTTAACAGATGTCTGTTAGGTCCTTCTCAAGTGCCTTTGGAGAGCGTGCTCGCTGGTCTTAATGGCAATTGTGCAAGAGGATTAAGGGAAGCTTGTGGTTTAGCAATGGGGCCTGTGACTTTCCATCCTCAAGAAGGAAGATACAAAACTTGGACCTCCCAAAATAAAAACCCTCCCCGGACTTCTGGCTCTGCTGCTAAATGCCCCCTTTCCTGCCATGTGTATCACCCCCAGGCAAGGGGTGCTGCTGTGGCTGTCCCTGGGCTCCCATGAAGCCTACCGTGGCTGGAGATGTGTGTGCCGTGTCGCTGTGAGGTGTGTGTGTGTGAGTTCGGGTTGTTTGTCCTCAGTGTGGCCAAAGTTTAGTGGTGACAGCACCCACTCAGAGAAGGTGAGCCTTGGCAATGGGGGCTGTGACAAAGAGGGGCTCAGCGCCCCCATGTCCCCAGGGGAATGTGGTGGCTGCTGCAGTGAGGACCCGTCCTTACGCTGTGTGTGCGACAGTGCCTGTTTGGAAGTGCCAAATAAGTGGCATGACAGCAATGGGAGGGATTTAAAGAGCTGTCCTTACAGAGTATGTCAAAGATTGTCAATCAGGCCTTGCTGTCAGGGGCTTATGTGCTCTTGGGCAGAAATAAACCCAACTGCACTGCAGCCTGGGTGCCAGCCATGGAGTCCTTGCAAAAAAGGTTTTTGCTGTCACTTCAGTCTGTAGACAGAGGGAATGACCCTTTACATGTCTTTGAAAGAAATGTTTAGGCGTTGGATGTGTAGGGAGTTAGGCTCTGATTCTGAGTGGAAGAATACTTCTCCTTGTATCCATAGCAATAGACCAAACACCCTAGGAAAGATTGGGATTTAATTCATATCCTGGCATTTCTTTTCAGATATGTTAAGAAGCTCCTGCCCAGCACCCTTGCTTTTGTGATTCCCCCTCTAGTGCACCTGGCTCCCACCAGGCACTGCAGTGATGGATCAGCCAGCTGGTGCAGATGTAGATCCTTCTAGCAGCTGGAGAGATGCTGCAATGCTCAGGGACAAAACCTGGGTGACCTTCATATGTCTCGCCACAACAGGTGACCTCCTGTTTAATAAAACCTCCTGTTCAATACAGCAACATCTGCAATGTTGAGCAGTAGTGCAGTTGTTCTAAGTTCATGCTGTTTGGCTGAATGCCTGGAAGAGTTTATAATGAAACCAGAATCAACAAACTAGTGCTCACCAGTGGCAACAGCTCAGCTGGTAGTGCAGGATGGAGGGATGGTGGTGCATCCTCTCACAGTCCATTATGACCCAATGCTGGGAAGCATGGAGACCCTGCCAGAGACCGCCTTGTCTCTGAAGTTACTGAGATTTGTGCTTCAGAAACATTCTTGAGTCTTATGTAAATTGTAACTCCTAATCCAGAGCAGCCAGTGTTAGCTAATGGTTCTCCCCAGGGTCATGAGCTGAACTGGAGGCTAGGGATATTCCCACTTTTCTGATAGCAGACCCAATATTTTTTACTTGCTCAACGTTTTCTAAATGTTATGAGTGTACAAAGTAATGGAGATTTCAGGTGTTATTTTCTTCTCATAAAGAACTAAGTTATGTTGCAGTTACAGTATAATTGTTGTTATATTTTTAATACCCCTACTGCCACTAATTTATAATGTTTAAATATTACCTGGATGAAAGCGATTATGCAAGGTTGTTGATATACTTAAACAGTAAAAATAGATGTGCTGTGCCAGACCCAAGGGACCATAATATTCAGGCATGCAGGAGTTATAATTATTAGCAAAATCTATGGCCAGAATAAAATTATGTTTAAATTGCAGTCTGGTATTCATAAAAAAAAAAAAAAAAAAAAAAAAGGCTGATATTTCTCTCTCTAAGACTTGAGCTCCTGGAAGTAGGCATGTTTTGCCCTTGAAGGTGGATAGTTTTGAAGAAATGTGATAAAAATTGTAACACATCACCACAGCAAATCAGTTATTCTTTAAATAAATTGAATGTTTATGATTCTGCAGTTTGTTGTGAATGCTTATCAAAGCACTTGTAGCCTGCATCGTTTACTCCTGATTTTGATGAGTAATGCAAACATTCAGTGTCTGCATTGGTAAAAATTTGGAATACGCCTACTTATTGGATTCATATAATGTGATTTAATGAGGCTACCACAGCTGTTTCTTGAATACTTAGTTCCTTTGTACTGTTGGAAAATCTGGGTTTTGCTTTTAAGGGAGATGTTCAATTTGTTATGCTGTTGCTAAGTAAACCATCAAAATCATTGCTTCACTTGTATGTCGCTTTTAGCCCTGTCAAGTCCTCTGTCAGTGTAGTGGTACGTTTCATGGGTTTACACAGTCTGCTCTTGTATCAGCAGGCATAATTTGTACCTACAACTTAGCTTTTCAGCCTAAGGATGTTGGAGGCGAATATATTGTATGCAAAAAACTGTAGAGGGGAGTAAAATACTTGAGAAATTTTTGCATTTGTGTATACGTATACCTTGATACCCGTATGTATGATTTGTGGGAGAGCAATCAGAAAGTTTTGCCTAGGCCTGTTTTTGGGATGAAGCTTGTTGACAAGGGATAGTAAAGCACAAATGGGACAACTCAAGTCCATGGGTGTCCCACGTATGTGGGGAGGTGGACTGCATACCTACCCAGGCTGGGCAAGCTGCGGGAGTGCTAGGGCTGCTGCAGGGTTCTGTTCTATGGGTTCCTGCGGAGGTGGTGCCTGTACCCTCACAGAAAGCCTGCACACCAGCTGTACGAACTCCTACACCTCAAGGACGTGTTTCTAAATTGATAAACAATGTCCTTGGAGGAGCTAATGCATTTGTTGGGTACGCTGAAAGTTGTTTTTCACTCTCACAGAAAGGTGAGGCCTTTAGACAGCACACTTGAGGCAAAATTTCACCCCCAAATGCATTATAGACAAGGTAAAATAAGGATACTAGCTTGCCCACATAGTTCATATTTGGCTGTGTGCATTTTATCACAAACTATTTAATAGTTCAATTATGAGCAACAATCAGAATTAAAAAAAAATACTATAGTTAAAATAGTTTGATTGTTCTATTGATTTCTGGAACCTCATTGCTAAATTTAAGGGTTGGGTTTGATCTGAATCAGCATAAATGTGATTAATGAAGAAATAATTTAAGTTGATTAAAAGGGGTTTAAAATAATGCGATCAGACTATGGAGATTTGGGTGGCTTATTGGATTACAAATTTTATTCCTGGAGGATTGTTGTAAGATTCAGAATGAAATTAAATTGGTCATGCTATTTTGGGCTCCCAGTGCCTTATATTCTCCAGTGCCATGATATCAGGCAGCATAGTCATGTCTGACAGTTTTTTTTGTTGTTTTTGAAAAGTATGGGATTGAATATTTGAGCTAATATATAAATAACCATTCCAGAAGATACTACTGAAATCTGGTCTGCTCTCAATTATATAGGATTTAAATGAAATCATGTTTGATTTCATGAGACATCCTTTTGGAAGGAGTCTCATGCTGATGGAATGCCTTTTTAGTGATGGTGACTCTCCTGCTATCCGTGTTAGTTGTGACCTGCATCAGCTATCCTCACTGTGGGTTTTGGGGTGGTTTTTTTTGTTGGGTTTTGGTTTTGTGCGCGTTTTAAAAGTCTTAATATCCTTTGGAATGTGTCAGCTTCTAGGTATTGAAAAGATGTATCCCATGACAGTACTGATCTTTATGTAATCATCTATAACATGTGACTACATCAGTCTGCATCTTGAGTTTCTGCGGGGTGAATAAAGAAACTTAATTTGAAGGACTTCTAAGAATACATTGACCATTTAATTAAACTACTGAATTGGAACATTCATAATAAAAGTGCTCAGATGTGCCTTTATTTTAGGGCATAAGAAGCATCCTTTAAATTAATTCCATATATTAATTTGGGCTTCTGCAATTGCTTGTGACCAGATAAATATCTGTATTGAACTAAAAGAATCTGGAATCTCTTACTCTAATGGGTTTTCCAGAATCTTCCTGATTCTTATGGCTTTTCTGGACTCTCTACTGTTTTCTAGGTAATTTCTAAACTAAGAATATGGCATGATGGATAAGTACAAAGCTATTAGAACATCTCTATCCTTAATGGATATTTTTATACAACTAAGTATACCATTGCAATCTTTTTGTTACATTCTGTGCTGATGAAGTTGAGGGATTTTTTTCTAAAATTATTGTTTCCTGGATCACAGTCCTGTGAATAAGGTCTGCCCCTTGTGTTTCTAGATTTATGACCTCAAATTTTGGTCCTTATTTTATGCATTACTTGTCAAGCAGTCTTTTGATCGCTAAGCCATATTCTTTGCTATTCATAGCTGTTAAGATCTTGGCTTTGTATCATCTCCAGACTCCATGTATATTGATTTTCAGCTTTCTTCCAGGTCACTCTAAAAATGCTTAATAGCATTGGGCTAAGAACAGGTCCCTGCAGAATCCTATTTAAAGCATATCTACATGACGAGCATTTCACATTTACTGTTACATTTGAGACACATCATTTATGTCATATTTGATCCATTTGGTGTCTTCTGAGTTTATTTTTATTGCTGTATCTTCTTAATCAAAATGTCATTCAGTACCAAGTCAACTGCGTTGCAGAAACTGTAATATATTACAGAGTCTGAGTATATTACAATGACTTTATTATGTGCATCAACTGAATTTTTAATCTCATAAAAGAGCTACTAGATTATTCTGACAAGTGCTGTTTTCCATAATGTTGGAAACAGTTAATGCTAATAAACTTTTTTTTTTTTCTTCGTAATCAAATCTTTTTTCAGCTCTTCCATTATTTTGACAATGAAAAATACCCACTTGCAGATATGCTGCAAATCCAACATTCAGAGATGTAATGGAGTATCAGTAAGGCAAGTTTTTCCTTAGCCAGGTCTTTTTAAACTCATTGGGGTTTTCCTTCAGAGTTACTACTGGAGTTCTCTTACTGTCATTTATTGAATAAATGTTCCTTTCTGCTATTAACTTGCCAACAAACCCTTTTCTTGCTTTTATCAGCTTCTCTGGTTGCTGCTTCCTCCTTTGTCTGTTTTCTTCCTTTGCTAATACTTTGTAACCCACACAAACAACTTTGCTTACTTTCAGTTTGTAATTTATTGCTTCCTTATAGCTCTTTCTCTTTCCTACTTAAGTGACATTCTTAACCAGTGTAACCTTCTTTCTGGCTTAGGTATTGTTTTCTGTTGATTAATTTAAGAAAGTTTAGATGATTTACCTACAGGTCATTCTCTTCTGTTGGGTTTTAAGGAGGACTTCTCACAGATGCAAAGGGGGTCTCTATAAAATAAAATTTAAAAATCTTTTCAAGTTCATCTAGGTCAGAATCTTGCAATTGCCTCTCAGTGGAAGTCTTTAATTTTACTTCTTTGTTGGTTTTACTGGTTTTGGTGTTTTGTTGTGTTTTTTTTTTTCCCTCTGAACAAGAGAAGGTTCTGCTGTGGTTTAATGTTCATGTCTCAATAACTAATTGCTTCAAAATACTTAAAGCATATGTTGTTTTGAAAAGATTCAGAGATAAACAAAATCATTGCAGGTAAAAGCCTGCGGGAAGGTGAGTGCATCATGTGTTGTGTTCACATCTGGATTTTTGTGTCGCAGGATGTACTGCGTGATGATGTTCTCCCAGGTGACATGGGAATTAAAAGCCTGTTTTTTATATTTTCAAAGGCTTCAAGCCCTGCAGGTTCTCTGTGGTGTGACTGCTTGCACTCTGAGAACTTATGGATCATTGGCTTTATTGCCACAGTTTATTCTGCCTGTGTCTCTAACCAGGGACTCCCAGGAATGCAGCCTCTGCAATCACACTGGGACTTGGGCACTCTGAGGAAGGTGGCTCCAGCAGCATGCACAGCAAGCTGTGGCTTCCCTGCTAGCAGGACCATGGGTGAGGACCCTGAAGCTGAGTCAGGTATCTCTGGGTTTGCTCACAGGTGTAGATGTGATTGCACCCACCCCTGTTGTAATGGAGTGGCTTCTAAATCTTGTTCCAAGTAGGGACAGTGGCAAGTTGCTCCAATCCCTGTGTTTTGGAAGGACACTGTGGCAGTGTCCTCTGCTCTTGCTGCGGAGCTGTCATATCTCAGACTAGTAAAGAGATCAATATTAACACTGTGCTGAAATGTGCAGATACTGCAGAGCTCGTTTTCCTGTTCCCTGGGGCCCCGGCAGCCCTTATGTCAGGGTAATGCTGTAACTCTCACTGAGCCTGCACAGTGTTTGCTAGCAATATTTTAGACTCCTCTGGGTCATGGTGGTCAGAGCTGCCGGAAGATGCTGAAATGCTGGATCTTTGGTGTTTCCCCGTTCTCGGATCTTCTTCAGTGTTTCTGCTGCAAGTTCAGGCTGGTTAGCACACGGCCTGTGCATCTGCAATGCCTTGGCTCCATGTCTGTGTACAGTAGAAGTGTATTTTTTAAATGCAAGGGCTGTGTATTTCAAAATACAGTGTTTATTATGGCTGCAGAAAGAATAACCCAGCTGCTTGTTTAGGTTACACGGGGGCACTAATGAATGGGATTCATGATCCTTGCAGTCCAGCCCCATGAATCTATCACCAAAATAGCTCTTGCTAAACTTTAGATAATGTCTCCATATTCAGTTTTACAAATACACCTCAGAACAGGGCTCCCTCTCTCGTGGGCCTTGTTGAATGACACTGCCTCAGCAGTGGCCAGCAGCATGGCTTCCCATCTGTCCCTTCTGTGGGGTGTGTGGCTGTTTTCTTCAGGTGTAGCTCTTTCTACTGAGATGCAGATTTTGGTCAGTACAAGGCCCTATCAGTAAAGTCACCTCTGTAAACCTGAAATCAATCCAGAAGTTTTAAGTAGGTATAAATGGGAGAAGTTCATGTTGCCTGAACTCCAGTGGTTACTCTTGGCGGTGGCTTGTCTCCAGATTAGATTTAAGGCACGCAGCACTCTTTTGCTGTGTCACCTAGTAAAAGTGGTGATCAGCTCAAATATTCAACATAGATACTTAATAAGGATCCCTGGTTTGGTTACTTGTCTCTCCTCCCTGTTCAGAGACCCACTGATCTATTGGACTCAAGTGCAGGCTGCTCACGATGGTTTACTCATCAGCACACAGGGCTGATAGGATCCGTGTCTCTTTGCATGGAGGGAGGAGCTCTGGAAGGCAGGTCTGTGATAGCTATAGGGTTAGCTGTTTTAAGTAGACACCCCTTTTAATTTTTGCCTCAGTTACATTCAAAGGAGAATCTGTAAAAGAATGAGGGTTTGCATGATGGAGCTCTCCTGGGAACAGTGTGACTGACATCTCATTTTCTCAGGGCTTGCTGCTACTGCTTTTGCTTGAAGACAAAAGCTGTCTTTCTGTGTTTCTCAGGTTTATATTCCCTTAGAGCATGGGGTTATATTCAATCCATGTCCAAGGTGCCCTTGGAGATTCATAAGTATTACAGCCTGTGAGCAACCCAAGTACTTGAAAATAACAGAGCAACTGGGAGTGGCAGTGTTTGGAGACATGTTCAGTGGGTTGTGTCAGCTCCTTCCAAACTAAAAGCCTCCTCCCAGCTGATGTAGATGTGGCACTTGGGGCATCATAAGTGAAGGTGTTGTTGCACAGGGAGAATAAAGCGGATCCATGGAATATATTCTTCATCAGATGGGGTCTTCCACAGGGTTATATAGAGGCATCGTGTGTATGTATTGAAGTGTCATACAGAAATTTATTTTATACTGTAGATTGTTGCTTAATACCTAAAAGTATAGGTACTTGCACCTTTATTTAAGGGATATCCTTGTGGAAACCAGTGGGAGGATGAAGTGTAAAGTGAAAACTTCAGGAACAATTACGGCAGAAGTGGTGAAGAGGTGGTCTCATTAGCATTGAATGGTTATTCATATTCTGCTCTTGGAAGCTTCTTGTCTTTGGCTTCATGGCCCTAATTATAGAAACAAGTTGAAGTAGTAACTTTAATTTTGTACCATGCCAGAAAATAAGCCCTTCTTGCATTGCATGGATTTAACTTCCAAAAAATGTTTCCAGATGGAGTCTTTATGTAGTGCTGCTTTTTTCTTTTGCTCTCATTTGTCATTTAAACAGCAAAGGTAAATTTTCTTCAAGGTAAAATTGAATAAATTTGGCAATGCTAGTGTTCTATAAAAGAAAAGAAAAGAAAGAAGCAACAACACAACAAACCATTCCTTGAACAGCAAATAATTTTTTGTTCAGAAGTTTTTCTCATCTCCTCCAGATGTTCTTCTCCATCTGCCTCTCTAGCCTACAGTCCAGTATTTGAAAAATATTTTTAGTAATGAGGGCAAGAGGAAAGAAGACAAGCCATTATAATCTTGCCTCCTGTTTAACTTCTTCAGAGAGGGCTACTCCGTAGTTAATAGTTAAGCTATTGTATTCTCTGTTTTCCTGCCCTCAGGGTGACCATTTTGCAGGGTGATATTTCCTCCCCTTTTGATGAGAAGCTCCCTATAAAGTCATTTTTATATGTCTTGGTGGCAATCCTCTGTCCATAGTCAATATCTCAGTAATCCTGGTGAGTTCAGAGAAGTCCACTGTAAATGCTGATACCCCGTGACACTTTTCTTTCTCCTGCACCTGACTTCCCTTAGTCATTGCTTTATCAGGAATGATGATTGTGCTTAGGTTTCTGCTTGGAGCTTAAGCTCAAGCTAAACTGCTAGTTAGTGACAACTAGCTGGATTTTCAGATATGCTGGCATGGCTATTTTGGTACTTGGAAAATTCTTGGACACTGTGTTCTGAAGCTATTTCTCATGTATCTGTCCATGTTGTATTTTTGGTCTGCCTTAAATTTTCTGTTTATTCCATTACGTGTGTATCTTTGCCTTTAAGAGAGCATGTGTGAAATTTTGGATCCAGTCTTTACTCCACTTGTGCTCAAATCCCTGAATTAGCAGGAATTTTGCCTTGAAGAGGCTACCAAGGTTGATCCCTCAGCATTAACATCTGCTCTGGCAATCTGTTGAGCTGTGTGTTAGACTAAGTGCAACTGGCAGCTGCCTGTGCCCAGTGATGAGGTTGGTTGGTTGTTCAGCCCCTGTGCAAAGGTGCTTTGTGTCATGAGTTGTCAGCCTGGATGGATTTTGAGTACGTAACCTTATCTTTGTTGTCCTGTCAGTTGCCACAGTGGATATCTGATACATAAACACTACAGGCCTTGCCAAGAAAGATTAGAGGAAGTTCAGCTCATTAATTTGTTGTGGTAGAGGAGGCTGTCAGAGAACTGATAAAATCTGCAAAATGGGCAATCCCGGGATGCTCTGAGGATGGCCAGAACATGTCTGAGATCCACAGGAGAAATCTTTATGTCCTAGTAATGAATACCAGTTTCCAGTGATCATTGCTACCTGTAGTAACCATGTGCTGGTACTGGGGGTTCAAGATTTGAGTCGCATCTCTGATCAGATGGACTAAGCCTCACACTCACTTGGGAACTGGTTGCAGCCCTGGCCTCAACATTGTCTTTCTATGTTCTCATGAATAGTTTAAATCCTCTGTCTCTGACTTCATTATAGAAAAATTATACCATAATTTGTCAATCTGATGCTTTGAGTGCCACTAGTGACTCACCGACTTCTTTCTTTAATGTTTAAAGGTACATTTTCCCACCACAAGTACTGTAAAGCTTTAAGATTTTGGGGGACTGGGATTCTGTCTGTGTAAAACTGAAATATCTAGAAGCATCCCCAAAAAAATCTCACACTGTAGAACTAATTACTTTCTCCTGGAAAAACTGATCAGTTAATCAGTTGGCCAATTAAGTGGATCATGTGGAGTTTCCAGAGCAGATAGCTCTTAGGATGCACCGTTTATCACAGTGTATTTGTGAGGACAGACTCAGCTGTCTGTCATTGATTTCTTAGTGCTAGGTTCATGGGAAATAGCAAAGATCAGAATAAAGCTTCTCTTTTAGCAATGGACATACTTACTGGTGAAAACGTGAATTGGGTTTTTGGAAAATGGTTCCTAACCACACTTAACAAGTTTAGCTCTCAGCATTGTTACTGAATTTCACATCCTTTCAGAGAAGCCCTGCAGCTCTTTATGGGCTTTCGGTGTCTTCATTCAAATGATGATTTTTGCCCTCTTCATCCTCCTTAACAGAATCATGGGATCCTGGAAGGGCCTTTAGAAACCCTTCAGGTAACTTAATTTCAGAAAAAATAATAATTAATGAGCTTGACTTCTGTGTGCATGATTGCCATCCAGCTTTTATTACTGCCCTGTTAACTTCAGCTCAACAATTTATGTCCTGTAGTTTTGACAAAGGGGGTGGGATGACGTGGAGAGCATGTTTATTCATATATTTTTTTTAATCCCACATATTTATTTCTGTTAGCTCTTTGATTTAAACAGCAGAAGACTGAGTGGTCAAAGGTCAGGCTGAATGGGGTGGAGTTTTCCCACAACTGCTGATGGCTTACTGATCCCAGTGTTTACTTACCCAGACCCTCTGACAAGGATGATGTGTTCAACAGGAGTGCTTCTACTATTTCAGGAGTGTGCTTGGACTGGACCTCTGGATCCCTCATTCAGAAACCTTTAGAAAACCGTTGTTTGCAATGTTAGGGTGCAGTGAAGACAGCACTCAGAGATGTCTCCTTGTTAATTGGTCTCAGAGCAGCTGTGTGTACGCTGACAGCTAAGCACATGTTGAAGTGGTCTTGTGGTTAAAGTCTTGAGATATTTTTGCATAATGGACATTATGCAGGGTCAGGAGCAGGAGATAGAGACACCCAGTTAGGTCACCTTATAAGGAGTGTCCAAAACACTGAAGGAACCCACAGTTGCTGTCACTTTGAAAGAAGTGTTTTCCCATATAAGTAGGGATTTTCTTTTTCTCTGTGTACATTGCACACAAACTGGTTGTTTTTGTTTCCAGTAACAGTGTTTTGCATAAAGTTAGGTTATCTCTGGTAGAGAAGGTCTTAGAGTGGAAAAATCTACAAGTTAGTTGCTTGTTTTCACACTGATGTAGATTTTGCAAATGTCATCCTTTACTTTTTTTGTTGCCACAATAAATTCAGTGTTATCAGAACACAACTGAGGATAAATGGCAGTCCTAGGCCAGTTACTGCATGATAAGATCAATTTTGATGGACTTAGCATCTTGGAGAAAGATAGACTTTTCACCTCCAAGATTCAGGGCTGCATCTCATTGTTCTTTGGCTAATGGAGGTGAACAAGTGCTCTTGTGTGGCTGAATACTGTAGAGAAGTTTTTTGATGATTTGCAGTGTGAATGTTTTTGGCAGGTAGCACAAGAAAGTAGGCTTGCTATTTATTCACCTAAGATGTTGTCAGCTTGTAGTTTGCCAGTTGGCTATACTTATTCCTGCTTGTAGTCTCCAGTGAAAGGTAGCACGGAGCAGGAATTTAGCCACTGCAGGCACTGCAACATGGAACTGTTCTTAGCTGGATGTCTTGTCTTAGAAGAGTGATGTGTCAAAGTTGGATTATGGTAGAAACTTAAAGACAGACAGTAGCTAAACTAAAATTAGGAACCTAAGTCTGAGGTTAGTTGAACTAAGCTCAACATAAGATCAGAGGGGGGCAAAGTGTATTCAGATCGTCTTCTCCCGACTCTGATGTGTGTGGAGTCCAGAGGAGGGAAGATACTTCTTGAAGACACCTCTGTGCTCACCAAGATGATGCCTTGGACCTGGAGGTGTGTGACCTGGCCAAACCATAGTGTCAGGATCTGGATGTGCTTGTTCAAGCAATGTGAATGTGGCAGAACAAAGGCGAAGGCCTGGCTTGTCAGGCTGAGAAGACAGCATGTTAGTTTACAGAAACACATTTTAAGTTTTTGCAGCACTAGAATAAATAACTTCTTGATAATTATGAATAAAAACGGTCCCGTTAAATCTAAATTAGCAGCTTTTGTTTTCAAATCTGAGAATGTTCCTATTCTGTAGGGACCAAGGCAGGAATAACCATCGCAGGAATAACCTCAGTTAGCAATTGAGTTTTGCAGGATTTGTATGTATTATGCAGTAGATTGGGAGATTGTTAGTATCAGTTAAAGTAATCCTATCAATGTCAATAATACTAAAATCTTAACTTTAGGCAATTAGTCCATGGATTAGACTTGAATTTGATTCAATTGATTAAAAGACATGGGGTAGTCCTACTCAGAGATGAAGAACTACTGTTGTACACTTCTGATGTTCCTTACATACCACCAAGTACAAATCTGAAAGTATCCATCAAAAGTAAATTCGGGGAAAGAGGACACAGAGAATAATCTAATTTCCTCCGAATCTCTGAGACTAAGACTGAATGTTAAAAGGCAGCTCATGTTGATTTTCCACAAGGCCAATTGTTTTCCAACCTGAATACCCCCAAAATAGCTGATTAATTCCATGGCTTATTTTCATCAAAAAGCACAGGTATTTTGGAACTAAAAATAAATGGTTTAGTGGTTTTATTTTTTCTGCAGAAAAAAACATAGTTACTTAACAATTCTCTCCTCTCTACCAAAGCCAGAATGGCAGAACTGTAGCTAAATCAGTTATGTTGCTCCAATGAATTTTCCAGGTCTGGCCCTGAGGAACTCCTCATGACCAAGGAATGATCACTGCAGATTCAAAGGCCATTAATACATCTTCCTATATGAGCAAAATAATCTTAAGTACTCATCAATTTAGGGAAGGGATGCCATCCAGAGGGGCCTGGACAGGCTTGAGAGTTGGGCTAGTATAGACTGCATGAAATTCAACCAAACCAAGCGCAGGGTCCTGCACCTGGGACATGGCAATCCCAGGCACAAATAAAGGATGGGCAGAGAATGTCTGGAGAGCAGCCCTGAGGTGAGACTTGGGAGTGCTCATGGATGAGAAGCTCAACATGAGCCAGCAGTGTGCACTCAACAGTCCAGAAAGCCAACTGTATCCTGGGCTGCATCAAACGAAACGTGACCAGCAGGTCACGGGAGGTGATTCTGCCCCTCTACTCTGTGCTTGTGAGACCCC
>VZRU01002868.1:438986-531532 GCA_013398155.1 Pedionomus torquatus | reverse complement strand
GGGGGTTAGAATTCAATGATCTTTAAGGTCCCTTCCAACTCTAAACATTCTATGATTCTATGAATTTTAGATCAAAATATTGTTCCTGTAAACCTAAAGAAATATGGAAGAAAAGGGCTGTTCTAGAACATTTGTTTATATTCATTATCTTGAAATCTATTGCTTGAAGATTTTCATGACCATAGCTGTGTATTAAAAATAGTATGTTGATTCAGGAACAGAATATTTTAGCAGAAAACTGTAATTAAAAAGGTAGCTGACCCAAGACACTCGCTTAATTGACTTTCTTTCTGCTTTTTTAAAGACCAATTCTCATAATAAGTACTACAATAAATGGCTAGAGTAATTCTTCTTGTCAGTAGGAATTGCTGTATCAGTTTAATGAGAAATTGTTAGCATAAGAAATTCAGAGATTTTGATTTTGTTCACAGCCGATCCATCGATAAACATTTAAATCCTCTTTTTGGGGGGCTGGGTTTTTGGAAATATTTTGGATGTTATTGAATGAAGTGAGTGAATGACAAAAGCAATTTTGTAGAAACACGCTCATGAAAGTATCTATGCAAACATGCAAGTAACATGTGGAGATGTTCATACAGACATCTGTCTGTACACGATGCCCTGTGGCTGGGAGAGCTACGTGGGGTCCTGCTTGTGAATAGGTGGCTTGAACATCAGCAGCAGAACAGTCATGGGTGAAAGGAGGGCACTGCTAGAACAGGGGTTACATTTAGTATGACTTGAGGGAGGTTGAATGACACAGCAGATAAATGGGATCTGCAGGGAACCATCTTCTGGGGTAGGGGAGGGTAGTCCAAGCTGGAAATGGTTTGAGAGTCAAGACTTTTGGTGTCTCAAAGCACATCCCCTGAGGCTGTCCCTGGTGCACCTCTCATGGCTGGGCCTGAGATGCTATACCTTGCAGCAACATTTCCTCACCTTGGAATTCCTCCTCTAGTTGATATCCAGGCAACAAAACTCCCTTCAACAGCAGAAGGCAGAGAACTGGGAAAATATTGCTGGTAGCTAGGGAAATAGGAGGGAAAGCAATTTTAACAAGTGTTTCACTATGAATTACAGCCTTGAATGATGTTTTACAAATATTTTTGGTAGCTGTTGGATAGTTTATGTACTAATGGAGTAGATGGAAATCATGCAGAGAAAAAAAAGAATGATTGGCAATTTATAATTACTGTGAAATGTTTTGAATTGATAATACGTGGGAAAAGATTTAAATGTAGTTGCTGCACTAAAATTATGGAAAGCTTTGCAGGCAGCTGGGTTTAAATCCAGCAACAAGTAGGTAGTTGATACTGAAAAGACAGTCACACATGTCTGGCTAAGTATTTTCTCAAGGGGAGGTAGAATATATGCCCTAAAGAAAAAGGCTTTTGGTTTCTTGCCTGGTTGTCCATTTCCCCACAACATTTTATGGTGCTGGTACACAGAAATGACCAAAATAGCTACTTTTCAAAGCAAAAGGGGAGACAAGAGTGTGAAGTAGGTTAGGGCTGAGCAGAGGGGTACGTGGGACTCCCATGAGAGCAGCCATGAGACCTACACAGTTGTGTATGCAGCATAAGCTTCTCAGCCTAGTGAGAATATCCTTTGGCAAAGGACACTAAAAGAAACAAATAAGAAAACCCAGACACTCCTGGGTGTGTATCTCAGGGGTCTGACTCATGACAGTTGCCTAGTTTTGTTTTATTTTTGCTTGAGGTGTCCAAAGTTGCAGAAAAAGAGACAGAATTGAGGCAGGGCACTCATCTGCTGTCACATGGGTCCCACAAGCATGCTTACCCATCCCGGGCTCTCCTCCCACTACTGCTTTAGAGACTTCTTTCGCTTCTCCTCCTATATAGACTGAGACTCTATTTCTGCCTTTTTATCCTCAAATTCCTCCTTTACTCAGGATATCTCTTAAATCCTGGTGACATGCACCCCACTTCTGGTTATGCAGAACTTAACCAGGTGTTGGAGCTTCTCACAAAGCCCCTATTTCCATTATATCTGTTTTGGATATGTATGTGACACAACCAGATACCAGCTCCTTCTGAGGCAGTTTAGTAGCTGCAAACGTCACTCGTGAAAACGTGGTATGTCTAATGCCGTGATCAATCAAATCACTGCATGGCTCAGTATATTTTATAGTTCAGTAGGGAACTGTACTGTGGGAAGGGATAATATGCTGTGTTTCAAGGTTCAAAAGAACATGAATTGCCTTTACATAAACATATCTTCTCTATTATTTATGTACTTGTGGAATTGCCAAAGAAAACTTACTCTTTTTTTTTCCTTTTTTTTTCTTTTTTTAAATGTAATTATTCTACAGGATCCTTCAAACCAAAAATGTGGGAGAAAGAAAACAGTGTCCTTCAGCAGCATGCCATCAGAGAAGAAAATAAGCAGCGCCAGTGACTGTATCAGCTTTATGCAGGCTGGGTGTGAATTGAAGAAAGTTCGTCCAAATTCCCGGATTTATAATCGTTTTTTTACTCTGGATTCTGACCTGCAGGCTCTTCGTTGGGAGCCTTCCAAGAAGGACCTTGAAAAAGCCAAGCTTGATATTTCTGCTATAAAAGAAATTAGACTAGGGAAGAACACAGAAACATTCAGGAATAATGGACTTGCAGACCAGATTTCTGAGGATTGTGCGCTGTCGGTAATTCATGGTGAGAACTATGAGTCTCTTGACTTGGTTGCCAATTCAGCTGACGTGGCCAATATTTGGGTATCAGGATTGAGATACTTGGTTTCTCGTAGCAAACAACCCCTGGATTTGATGGAAAGCAGCCATAATACCCCACGGTTTGCCTGGCTAAAAACTGTATTCGATGCAGCAGATGTTGATGGTAATGGCATAATGTTAGAAGATACGTCTGTGGAGCTAATCAAGAAACTAAACCCCACCTTAAAGGAATCAAAGATTAGATTAAAATTTAAAGAAATCCAGAAGAGCAAAGAGAAACTGACGACACGAGTAACAAGAGAAGAATTCTGTGAAGCATTCAGTGAACTTTGCACAAGACCTGAAGTTTATTTCTTACTTGTGCAGATATCTAAAAACAAAGAGTATCTAGATGCCAATGACCTCATGCTGTTTTTAGAGGCTGAGCAAGGAGTGACCCACATAACAGAAGAAATGTGTCTAGATATTATACGCAGGTATGAGCTTTCTCAAGAAGGGCGGTTGAAAGGTTTTCTTGCAATTGATGGATTTACTCAATACTTATTGTCCCCAGAATGTGATATTTTCGACCCAGAGCACAAAAAAATTGTCCAAGACATGACACAGCCTTTGTCACATTACTATATCAATGCATCCCACAACACATATCTAATAGAAGACCAGCTCAGAGGACCAGCTGATATCAATGGTTATGTCAGAGCTTTGAAAATGAGTTGTCGCAGTATTGAACTAGACGTCTGTGATGGCCCAGATAATGAACCCATTATTTGTAACCGTAACAACATGACATCCCCGCTTGCCTTTCGAAATGTTATTGAGGTAATAAACAAATTGGCCTTCTTCGCTTCAGAATACCCCCTTATTCTCTGCTTGGGGAACCACTGCTCTGTACAACAGCAGAAAGTAATGGTACAACACATGAAAAGGATCTTTGGAAACAAGCTGTACACTGAGGCACCTTTATCCTCAGAAGTCTACCTCCCATCACCTGAGAAACTAAAAATGAAGATCATTGTGAAGGGAAAGAAGCTGCCCTGTGACCAGGATATATTAGAAGGAGAAGTCACAGATGAAGATGAAGAGGCTGAAATATCACGGAGGCTGTCAGAGGACTTCTCAAGGGAACCGAAACTGATCTGGCTCTGCAGGGAATTGTCCGATTTGGTGTCCCTATGCAAATCTGTCCAATACAAAGACTTTGAGACATCCATGAAAGCTCAAAATTATTGGGAAATGTGCTCCTTCAGTGAGGCAGAAGCCAGTCGGATTGCAAATGAATACCCTGAAGATTTTGTCAACTACAACAAGAAATTTCTGTCCAGGGTATACCCAAGTGCTATGAGGATAGACTCCAGTAACTTAAATCCTCAAGATTTTTGGAATTGTGGTTGCCAGATAGTGGCAATGAACTATCAGACTCCGGGGCCCATGATGGACCTACACACTGGCTGGTTTCTACAGAACGGAGGTTGCGGGTATGTTCTCAGGCCCTCAGTGATGCGTGATGAAGTGTCTTACTTCAGCGCAAATACCAAGGGCATTGTGCCGGGGGTCTCTCCCCAAGTCCTTCATGTCAAAATAATCAGTGGTCAGAACTTTCCAAAGCCCAAGGGTGCATGCGCAAAAGGGGATGTCATAGACCCCTATGTCTGCATAGAAATACATGGGATTCCTGCAGACTGCACTGAGCAAAGAACTAAAACTGTTCAACAAAACAGTGATAACCCCATTTTTGATGAAAGCTTTGAATTCCAGATCAATCTGCCAGAACTGGCCATGATCCGTTTTGTTGTTTTGGATGATGACTACATTGGGGATGAGTTCATAGGGCAGTACACCATTCCACTGGAGTGCTTACAGCCTGGATACAGGCACATACCTCTGCGGTCTTTTGTTGGTGATATCATGGAGCACGTTACCCTCTTTGTTCACATTGCAATAACCAACCGAAGTGGAGGCGGGAAGGCCCAAAAGCGCAGCCTCTCGGTGAGGATCGGAAAGAAAGCAAGGGAGTACACCATGCTGAGGAACACCGGGCTCAAGACTATCGATGACATCTTTAAGCTGGCAGTGCATCCGCTACGAGAGGCTACTGACATGAGAGAGAATATGCAGGTATGACACTTTCTCATGTGCATTGCTGTGTCCTGAATGTGGAAGTGAAGGTCCCACTGTGAACTGCTGGTAGGAAGAGTTTGCTGAAACTAGTGGAAGCTGGCAAAGCTTCAGACCCACAACTGTTGTCAACCTTTAACTGGACATCAGAGAGCTGATAGAGGTGTTAACTAACAAGCAAACATGAGACTAGCCAGAAATGTTTTAAAAGTCAATATGCCCCCTCCAAACACGTGCTTTAGTGGTTGTTTTTGTGTGAGAAAGCAGACTATTTGTGTCCCCAGGCCTCAGGACTCAAAAACTTCATTTCCTCACTCATCCTGGAAAACATCAGCAAGTTTTTGTTTTGCTAACTGAGGGTTATGCTTTTAATTTTCTTGTCTGGGTGAGTGTAAGAAATGGTTGGTGGTTATGTCATTAAGGTCTTGTCTACACCAGAGAAAACCACTGTGCAAAAAGCAGCAGGTTTCCCCTGAGCGTGTGTTGCCACCGTTTGCCCAAGGGCTGCAGATGTTCCATGTAGGCGCTGAATGGCACTTGGATTGCAATTTCCTCTGTGCTAAATAGATGTGTTGTCTTGGGTGGCTGTGGGCCAGCACAGACACTGGTGCCTTGCCTTGCCTCAGGGGTCTCCTGGCACCGTGTCTGCCCACCCATGCTGGCCCGCAAGCAGCCAGAGCCAGCTGTGACCAGGGGCGTTGAGGACCAGCTGCACACCACCATCACGACTGCCTGGGTTAGACCTTTGTGGTCAGCAGGATGTGAAGTGGCAGCAAGGCCAAACGTGAACCAGGCTGCCCAGTGCTCTCCTCTGCGTCGGGGGAGACTCTGCGGGTTTGGTAAGGGACAGCTCAATTTGGAGGTCCAGGCGCTGCCTAGAAACAAAACTGAATAGCATTAAACAATCAGTTTTCTTTAATAAATAGCTGAAATCAGCCGTAACTGTCTCCTTGGTAAAGACACAGAAACAATTCATTTTTCTTTCTTGAAAACAAGAGAAAAACGCATAGCACTTCATTGACCCTGCTCTTCTGGACAGAGTCTAAAGCAAATTAAATGTTGGCAGCTGGAAAAGTTTACAAAATGACATAAGTTTTAAATCACTCCTAAAGGAATAGTGTAAGCATATTTTTAAGAATGGGAAACTCTTCCCAGCCTTTTCTTTCCTGCAGGCATTGAAAGTAACTACTTTGAACCACTGACTCCACCTTCTGTTTAGGTCAGGCTTATGTATGTGAACTATATAAGAAAATACTCTGAATCTGGCTTAGAAAAAGCATTAATGTGCCTTCTAAAAGAAATTTCAGTATAAGATCTTGTTCTGGGGGATGCTTTGCAAAATCACGGTGATTAGATTTAACTGTGTGCCAAGATATTTATTTGATTAATGAGAAAAACCTCTATTAACCAGCTGGGCATTTTCTGGTCACTGTGATTTCAGCAAGATGTCTGTAGGAGCACTTAGAAGGTATTGGTTGTTTTGATACTGTCTTGCTTAGATATTATACATCTTGGTCACTCATGGTATGACTCAAGAAGCTAAATGATGAGGGCATGTCAGCCGTACATCCATTGATAAATAAATAAATCCTGGCATGTTAGTTTGGTTTGACCTGTATATCCAGTATTGATTTTCTTATGTGTGACCTGTGAAAGGGAAAGAGTGTTTGTGTTTCTTTATGGTGTGCTAATGCGAGGCTGAAAATAAAGTGTTTTCTTCCTGCTTGCCTTTCCCATGGGAAATCTGAGGTCTGTTGAACTCGTTCTTGCTGGCGGATGATAATGACGGAGAACAAGGTGATTACAGCATCAAAAGTAATTGGAGTCTGAACAGTTGGGAAGAGAAATTGCATTTTAGGCTGATGGTTTAATATGCTGGGGACCAGAGCTTGTCCCCGTCGGGGCTGGATTTGCAATGCAAAGTAGCTGCAGAGCTGGAAGCTGAAATACCTGCGCCTAGGGGAAAGCTGGAGCTGGCTTGGGGAGCTGAAAATGAGGGTGGCCGGGAATTCCTGTGTGCACCAGCACCCCAGGGACCGTGGTGGGGCCCAGGGGCAGCCGGCTGTAGCACTGCCCCACGTCAGGGGAGAGAGGCAGGCAAGTGACACTGAGTGGCAAGTGACAGTGTGTGCTCACTACTTCTTTTCCTTCCCCTAGAATGCCATGGTGTCCGTCAAGGAGTTGTGTGGGCTGCCGCCCATTGCGAGCCTGAAGCAGTGCATCCTGACCCTGTCCTCACGGCTCGTGAACAGTGACAACGTGCCTTCTGTTACCCTCTGCATGAAGGATGCATTTCCATACCTAGAGCCTCTGGGGACCATGCCTGATGTGCAGAAGAAGGTCCTGGCAGCATATGACCTGGTAAGCACATACCACTGCTACCTCTGCCTTTCCTCACCTTCATGAATGGGACAAGTGATTGATGCCTGCTGGCTTTCATGCACTCAAACCTTTCAGTTAAATGAATGAAGATCTTCAAATGACTTATATTATCCAAAATTGTCCTTTAGTCACCAAAATCATTGCACTGGGCTTTTTGTTGTTTGGTGGCTTTTCTTCGTGTTTGGGGTGGGGTTTTTTTGTTTGTTTGTTTGTTTGTTTGTTTGTTTGTTTTAGCATGGTTGTGGCTAGTACAGGTTGGCACTTGAGGAGGGACTTTGTTTACAAAAATAACAGCAGCAGTTCAGCATGTACTGGAGGCTGTTAGTCGTTGCCCTTGAGAAGTGACAAGATTTGAGCACTGCCCTTTGCTTTCCTCCCTGCGGTATGGGGCAAGGCCATTAGACAGGGAGCTGTAGCGTGGGATTTCCCTGGCAAGGCTGTCATCCCCTTCCCGATGCCTTTCAGCAGCACTGTTAACAGCCAGAGCAAGTCAGTGTTGCTTATGGGGAGGGCATTGCAAAATTGGAAGGGAAGTTTTAAAATGCCCATTTTTTTCAAGGAGGAAGGAGAGGGCAGTATGTTAGAGGAACACTTACAAAAACGTAGAGTGGTGAACTAGAGTCATTCCAGGTGTTGAGTGCTGCTGCTTAGCCTCATATGACATATGTCACTGCTGTGGGTGACTGAGCAGAAGCTGTGTGTGACTTCCAGCAGGAGAAGTTGCTGCTGCTTTGTGCTTCTTGGGCTATTGGACTGCTCTATTGCTCCCTGTCTTTGGTAGGTGGTCTGCAGCAACTGGTCACAAGCTGTGAAGTTTTGAAAACTCTGCCTTAAATAGTACACTGCAGCAACCAGATTAAATCATGATGCATGTTCAGTGGACAGCAGTTATTTCTGCAGCTTATGTTCGTAAGAAGTAAAAAGGTGAATAACTGTAGGGGGATCAGATTGCTTCCAGAGACCCCAAAGTATTGCAAAGAGTGATTGCAGCTTTGACCGGCTACGCAATGTGCCAAATGCTTGCCTCCTTTCTGTCTCGTTTTTTTTTGCCCTTGTGATACACTTTTCAGGAGAAAATCAGCTTGGGGGAAAGAGGGAGACACTGATGTTGATTAGAGGAGAAATACTAAAAATACTCAAACTAACGCTTGGGTTCCTTGCAGCGTAGTTTATATTACTTGAAGGTGATTAAGTTTTGTAATAAAATACCAGCTGTAACAATACCAGCACAAGGATTTGTAAATCCAGTTGATTGCCATATTTTAGATTGGACTTTTTTTTGATAGATTTGTTACATGGTGTGATATCTGTCTGAAAGAGCAAATACCACATAAATAAGAGATTTTTCTGTCTTTGGAGGCCAGCTTAATGGATTTTTACCAAAATGAATGTGTCACCTCTTATCTTTATAATTACACACTGAACAGTACACATGGGACATTTCAAGGCCTCCTTGTGCTTTGGAAACAGTTTTTCAGTTTTAATAGGTGAAAGGTCTCTTTTGGGTGAGACAAAAACACTTGTATAACTGTTTTAAATAATGTTTGCTCTCACATTTGTCCCCGATAGAGGAAGGCGTACCTCAAATACCAAGAGGCAGTGCAAGGAGTTTAAAATTAGAGACTGTGAAAGAAAAGGGAATTGTTCTGTGCCTATGTCAGGGTTGGTTTGAGATATAATTCTGGTTAATGAGAACATGATACTTTCAATTATTTTTATCCGCTTTGTCTGGCTGGGACTCTCTCTTTGCTGAAACTATTTGCTTCTGAAAAAGCAAAAACTGGGTTTAATAATTGTTTTTGCTACATTTTGGATATTTGCCTTTTAGGGCAAGGCCAGGAGCAGAATATTGAAATCTATTTAGCCATTTCTGTGTTAAAAGAAATGAACTGTATCTATAAATCTTGATACTTGAAAATATGGTGTGGGGAGGGGTTTGCAGTTGAGAAAGGGCTCTTCCCTGCTATGGTGTTTAAGGTGACTTAATATAATCCATTGTGTATTTCTTTTTAATATTGTGTGTGTGTGTGTGTTTGCAAATGACAGCACAAAGAGATGTTGATGGAAAGCAATATAAAATATTTTTGCTTTTATTTATTTATATTTGAGATATACAACAGTTCAGCCTTTTAAGTTGTTGACAAATGTGGCTTCAAGGAACTTGATCTGCAAGTGCTTGCTGCATGTCTTTAATTCTCCAGAAATGTCTCTTCACCTCATAGAACTTTTTTTGGGTGATTAGGCCTGAGAGCAGTTCTAAATGCATGAAATAAAAGATGTTGATCTTGGCTTCTGTCTTGTATGAATGGGCTGTACTTCTTAATTCCTTTCATGGTAGAATGGAAAAAGGGTTGGCCCTAAATCTCAGAGTGGGAAGCTGTGATTGTAGGTCTGCCTCACTTGCTGGACTCCACAGCACAGGGTGCGAGTGCTGAGCAAACCCTTCCTCGCCACCTCTGAAAACACCACACACTTCACAATCTTTAAAAAGTCTGCTTTGAAAATAATTTCTGATAAAAACAACCCTAATGTGTTGAATTTTTTCCCCCTACTGGACATTGCCAGCTGAACATACCTTTTATTTTTCTGCAAGGAAAGTGTAAGTGCTGCCTGTGTGTTTAATGGGGCATAGGCAGCACTGACAGTCCAGGCAAAAGGAGGTGCAAATGCTCAGAGGCCTGCCACAATGATCTGGAAAACAATTAACTGTCTGTTCCCTCCTGCTTGGCCTTTGTCAGCCAACAGCGAAGACAAAGACCGATTTGTGCAGTTTGTTTGTTTTTTCCTGGGAAATTAATTTTACCGTTGTGTTCCGCATTAAATATTTTCTTTTGAGAGAGGCCTTATTAGAATAAAATGTAATGTGTTTTGTTTAAGGAATCAGAATGATTTTTCAAGGCTCTATTTATATATATATATATATATATACACACACACATATATTTATGGTGGCATTGCAATGGTTTAGTGAAACTTGACAGTTGCCCTGTCTTGTGGAGGAAGAGGCTTCATTGGTGATACCGGGTTTAATGGGAGTTTCTGCAGAGGAGAGCAGGGAATGGGATTTGCTGAAAACAAGAAAATGAGGCGGACCATTGACAATACACAGAAAGCATTTTTTTAAAGTATGTCAACTACCAGAAATCCAGTTTAGAATGGTTTATTTTGACTTACAGCTTTGTTGTTACCATACTTTGGATGGATTGTGGTAACATTGTCATTGATTCCCACGCATACGACCTAGGATAGCATAGTGTGTCACTTACGTGTGAAGCTTTTCTTCAGCCTTTCCTTTCCCATGAAAGAGGACTCTCTGTCTCCCCCTCTGACTGTATGCTCCCCATTGTCAGTGGCCGGGCATGGGAAGAGGCTCACTCAGATGGGCAGCATGTGCCAGTGTGTCTTACAACCTGTCAAATCGATGCTGGTGTTCATTGATCACACCTAAAAAAAGGCAGTACTCAATGTAAAGAGAAGAGGTAGGGCCCAGCTGCACTTGACAGATGGTTGAATTATTCACTGCAAACAGTTATCCTGAGAAGTTAGGATTTTTTTTTTTTTTGATTGACAGTTGTTCGGAAACAGATTGTGGTTTCTCTCTGCACAATATATTAAAGTGCTGGTGCAAGCATGCATGAACCCAGGGACACTCATGCACTGTTTTTCAGGTATTGGTTCTGCATTATTTTTCCTCCAAGATAAATGTTTTAATCATTTGCAAATCAAAAGAATAAACAAATAATAATAAACATTCTTGGTTTAACACAATCTCCTGTCTTGTCTGCATACAGAATTTTTGCTAGAAAAATAAAAGAAGCTCCCCAAGTATCTTTACATGGTTTTGAATCATAAAAAACAAAAAATGTTAAAAGGTTTGAACAGAGAGGCTATTTGTTGTATAAACACATGTTGGCATTAACATTTTTCTCTGTATTCAAGCCTCTTGAATGCACTGGAAGCCTCTTGAAGCCACAGGAACCGATCTTGTTATTTTGGAGCAGACAGATAAGGAAGGAGAGCTTGTCTGTAGCTACTGATGGAAGACAGTAAGCCAACACAGAGGAGGATTGAGGGTTTTTAAGAAGTAGTATCCATGATGCTGCTGAGGAATAAGCCTATGTATTTAACAGTAGTGTTTTTATTGACACAGATATTGGATCATGCACACTTGCAAAAGTTTGCTGAGGTGTGTGTGAGGAGGAACTGCTTTTTTTCTGCTGTTCTTTCAGATTCAGTCTTTCTGGGTTCTTTTTTTTTTTGTGTTTTGATGTATCCATGACGGCTCTTTATTCTCAAGGAGAAAATCTGTTTTCCCAGTTTATGTCAATGCAAAATGGCTAAATAGATTTCTGTGGGCTTTTCCGCTGAAATTCATATTTTAAGCTGGGACAGTCATCCCCAAAGGAGAGTTTTTCACAATTCTCTGAGCAGCTGAGGACAAGGGATATTGCAGACCAGAGCATCTACTGCCAAGAAATGTCATAATGCACTGACGTCAAATGCAGTCCAGTAAATGGACATTGTCTTGAATTTGTATCTGTTTAAAAGAATTTTTAATCAAAAATATAGACTGGGAAAGCAGTTATCCTTTTTTTTTTTTCCTTCTTATAATTCTCTCTATTATTTACCCACCACTCTCACAGTCTCTCTCTCTGATAGACATGTCGTTTAGTCTCTTCTAAAATGGGACCTGAAAACAGTCAGATCAGAGCTTACAGAATGAAGTTTCAGTTGGGTACAGTTGCTCTGTTTCAGCACAAGCATATTGAAAGTTGACCCTTTCCGCTGTTCCTCCATTGCTCTTTTTTTACAGATGACTTGTCTTCATGTACCAGATAACATCCTGCAATGCTCTGACACCATATTTCCCTGGAAATATTTGTATATTCCTATATGAAATAGGAACTTATGGTGAATTTTATTCAGTTCCTTCTGCAGTTTGTATCAAAAATGTATTTCAGATGTTTCCAGCTGATGTCACTGTCCCTGATAACTGTTCCTCTTCCTGGGCTGTTGCAGAAAAAGACTCAGATACAGAAACCTGACTTGGAGCATGCTGGGACAGAAACAAGGCTGACTGGTGGCCAGTGTTCCCTCCTATGTCCTCACACCACATACACATCCTTTCTTTGCAAGACTTGCTGGCACATGATCGATTGATTGCCTGGCTGTTTCTTGTCCCAGATGTCTGCAAGAGGCGATCAGTGCCAAAGAGGGAATCCTGTTCAAATTTTCATGAGCTCGGTCTGCACTTCAGATGTTTTTCCAAATCAGTTGTGGTTTTGTAGCCTGTTTTATTTTTGTTTGGTGGTAGGTTTGGAGTTATTTTTTTGTGTGGCTCTTTTTGTTTGTTTGTTGGGTTGGGTTTTTTTAGCAATAGAGGCGCGATATGATATTCCTCACCCAGGCAAAACTCTTCACTGTGCATGAAAGGCATAGGAGATTGGGACAGTGGCCATGAGGAGACACCTGAGAGAAAGCTTTTTTTTTGATTCAATGTTCAGTCAATTTCTGTTCTAAACTTTGGAATATTTATGAGAAGATTCTTTGAACTATCCCTTTTGTATCATTTATCTTCCCAGCAGGAGCAGTGCTTTAATGTGCCACCAGGAGTTTTTCTTGTCTTTTTTTTGCCTTTTTTGGTGAGACTCTGCTGCATTAATTTCCTCTCCTCTTTTCAGATTGTAGAATAGTTGGTAATAATAAGAAGTTGGTCTCTAGCACAGGAGTTCATTAAAATAAAAAGAAATAACATTTTTTTTTGTTCAGTTTGTACTGATCCTGTGATTGAACTGACTTTAGTACAGAAAAGAAATAAGTCTACTCATTTCTTTTAATTAAAATTGTGACATCCTCAGTGTTAAGATATTTTAAATTTCAGTTCAAATTTACTTATCTTTGTAATTAACACTTAAGGGGTGACAAAATAAAGTGTTGTTGTTTTTTGCAAAAAAATGGGATTTAAAATTCGATACTGCATGCTACATTTAGAGACTTAAGTGAGACAGGTCAGTTGTATTTACAGCCCATGGTCTGTTCTTCTTGAGTCTCATATACCAGACAAGAGAGAGCTCCCTGGTTTGTGTGGGCTCTTGCTCTCAATGCTTTTAGGAGAAATCAGCATGATTGTAGTAGGGTGCTTCAGGTAGATAAATCAAGTTTAGGCTTCTTGCTTTCAGCATTGCATAAGAATATTTAAATTAGATGAGCTAGTTTAGTTTACAGAAAAAAAAACCCTAACCTATGCAGATGAGGCTTTGTATTCCTCATTCTCATTAGTTTATTAAACGTGACATGTACTTCTGGGACTAATGCCATGACCATCTTTTGTCAGTCTGAACAACCCCTTATTCATTTCTTGTGAGAGCATTTCTGGCGCTGCAGCCTCTCCAGGAGGGTTAGCACCTCCAGGACTCACAAAAATCCTTGTGCCCCTGCTCCCATGGACATGGGAAATACAAGTTGTCCTGAGCAATTCTGCCAGCTTCAGCAGCTACTAAAAGTGTCCTCACTGACTCCAAGTGGACCCNTCCTTTGTTGGAGTGAGCATGGAAGGGACTCTGTGCCCTCCCTGTAGGTCTCGACATTCGGGATGCAGAGCCTGGTACTGAAATTAGCAGGATCCCAAATGATGTCAGGTTGTGCAATAGTTTTTCTCCCATTCAGCCTTATTCCCTTCTGCTTACTTAAATAGTCACTGTTGGTCAGCAAGGTAGCTTTTTAACTCCCTATACTGGAATTGGGTTTTGTATGCTTTCACTATTATTTTTGTCTATTCCCTTTGTTACATTAAACTCAGTAAGTTTTATCATCAACTTTCTGACATGGGAAATACAAGTTGTCCTGAGCAATTCTGCCAGCTTCAGCAGCTACTAAAAGTGTCCTCACTGACTCCAAGTGGACCCAGATACCAACATCCATCATCTAAAGGTTGCTTTTAATATATGTTGTTTGGAGGCTAATCCCCTGAAGCTCAGCATTCAAGAGTTAACACTCTGGTGGAGCATGAGTTTCCTGAGGGAGTAGGATGTCCCTTGCTTTTTGAGAGGTGTTCACTGAAGCGAATTGCCATTTGGGAGCTGACAGTAAACAGCAGCCTGATGGGCTCTAGGCAGATGGCTGGGACTTCCACATCTGTCCGAAAGCGCTACTCAGTGTGGGTCTGAGCAGGGTAAAGGTGCATGGAAATTCATGCTGCAAATATTGGGAAGCTCATTCTTCACATTTGTGACAGGCTGGTGGATTTTGAAATGTTACTGGCCAAACTGGGTTTGAAAATCTCAGGATATTGTGTGATTTTACCTTCCCAGCAAAAAATCTCCCAGCTCTCCATGTTCTGTCTGCTTCTTGTGTTGGTATCACAAGAAGTAGGTGACATCCCCAAGCAGGGTTTCAAATGTGATGTCAGCTGGAAAAGCAGGGGACCATTCAGACTGGGAGACCAGGACTCATTTCACAACCAGTGCCAAAGGAGAAAAAGGGTGTCTAGATACCATGACACAGGCTGTGAGTAGGAACTGTTGATGAGCAGAGCCATGGTAGCAAATTCTCCCAGGGGCTGATGGACAAGACAAAGCAGAGATGTCTATGGCCAACATACTGCATCCCTTGCCAGCACCCTCCACTGTGGCCCAGTGACACAGCCAAAATGACTACCTGTTCTTTGTTCAGCATGAAAGGATGTGTGGGGTGCCAGTTTGTAGCTGATGTTCTCACCTGCTTTTACCTTATATTAATTCCAATAAACAGTTAATAGTAATTTAGCTTTTTAGGTGACCTTTACAGTGTTTATTTAGGAAATATACCCCAAGATGCTACTTTGTCTGTAAGTGAAAATGTATGAGAAGGGNGTGGGTTTTCAGATAAGTGAGGGGGGGTGGGGGGGGTTGATGGTTGTATTAGTGCTGTTGCCAGGATTTACACAGAATCTTTTCAAGGTCATCTGTTGTGGTGTGCTGTAAGAAAAAAAATACCACAAACACAAAAAAAAGCCAAACTGAAGCAAACAAAAAAACCCCACACCCTGTGCTATAATATTATTCCTGGGTAGCAGTTACTTGCTATTGTACTTGCATCTGCATGAATCACTCTCTGGTTCTTCAAAGTGAACACCCAGGATTTGTCCCTGCACTAGCCCATTGCCATGATCTTTCACCGCTGCGTTACCAAGCAGGATCTCGTGCTTGCTGAAACTGCACACATGGTTCATGTTGAGAGCAGAGTCTGGCTTGTCATGTAGAGATGCTGCACTTAGGTCCTGCACACTGTGTTATCACAGGTGTTGAAGACACCATGGGATGGCCAAAATCATAGATTGCAGGTATCCCAGGGTGCATTATTTCTACCTAGTGTGTTATTTCCTAGAGGAACCTGTGAGGGGGGGATTCCAGGTGGTCCAGGCATCCTCTAACCCTAGTCACTGAGCTGAGGAAATCTAAATCCACTCTCAAGGTCTGTCATGGGACAAAAGCTGCTTCTTTTTGCCAAGATTACTGCTGAGCAGGAAGACAGGAACATGTTAAGTTCTGCTATATGATCTGGTTTTAATTGTTTGTTCTTGCTGAGCTGTGAGTAGCGAGACTTTGATGTCAGCATCAAAGGAGTGAAGGGCGACTTTACCTATTCTACAGTAAAGGAAAATTGCCACTTTTCTTTTAAAAAATTAATATAATACCTTCAAGTCTGAGAATCCTAAAACAGGCATGCTAGAAAGTCCTAGGTGTGGGTCCAGTAGTTAGAGGAAGATATGGTCCAACTTAGATTACCAATGGCATGATTCTCAAGGTTGCTCTTTGTGTGTGTTAAGATAATTTTCTGTGGCTATATTTATATATATATAAACTTTCACAAGTCAAGTTCTACTTTAGAGATCTGAGTACAGGAAAGTCAAGTGCTTCAGATATCCTGTCCCAGCACAGATGCATTGACTGCGCTGGGCAGAACTTTGCTGCTGGTAGGAAGCAGAGACACAGGCCCAGGAGGGTCCAAGCCCAGGGTCATGGGTGCACAGGGCGCAGTGGCCGTGGAGATGCTGGCAGCGCCTGGCTGGACCGTGCAGGGTGGGCACTGACCCAGGGGCCCCGTGTCTGCATGTGCAGGAGATGCATGTTTGTTGTCTGGCTGCCTCTGCAGGGACTTGCAGGTTTTATTGGGAATCTCTCTCTCTTTGCTGCTCAGGCCAACTTCAGCATTTGTAGGTGATGGCTGAATGCTCCTTCAGCAGAAAATGACTATGTGCTGTGGTAAAGAAAAGCCAGAAAGTGGGTAGAAATTGTCGTTTCTTTCTAGATGGCAAGTGAAAATATCAAAGAGGAAAAATCAACATGATGCATGAACAAGCAAGTCATAAGAATGAAACGAAAAGGGTACTATCGAAAATAACTTCAAGCTCAAGTATATCCACTTGGGCATGCTCTGTTAAAAAACAATTTTGCACTTTGTAGATATATCAGGCCTTTTTCTCTCTGCTTGTTAATGCATTTTGTTTTTCTCAATGCTGTTGTTCATATCAAAGCAAAGGCATAGGCATTTTTCTTAAACAAAGCTTGTCTTAATAGGTTTAATTAGAAACGATGATGGCATGAAAAGCAAAATTTGGATCTGAATTTCTCCAGAATTTGGAAGTTTGCATTTGACATGTAGAATCATCTCTCCTCCCTTGTGTCTAATTAAACAATAAGACATACTAATTTGCAAGTGTTAATGTAATACTGTTATACTGTCTTCCACTAAAATCATCAAAACCTATTGGTTGTGGTTTTGTATTTAGTGTGTTTGAAAGTAAGAAGGCTTTTAGTACTTTTAGAAGTTTGGCAAAGCTTTCAGATGGTGGGTTCTCTTGTTTGAGGATGTAACATTAGGCAGTATTCAGATTGCTTTGTCTTTAATTGGCACTGCTCTCATGCTGCTTGGATTTGATTGGGGTTTCTGGTGTATGTCCCGGGAGAGTGAGACTATTCTCAGGCATAGTTTGTTATACCGCATGTTCTTACCGTCTGTAACAGATGTATGTGCCACCTTTTGCAATTTTGCAGAATATAACATTGGAACAATTTACTTGCTTGCTTGGCTTCTGAAGGGTTATGGAAGGTTTATTACTATCAAAGGAGAATAGCATTAGCAAAAAGGGAGACTCAGGAAACTTGTCATGTAATGGACACTTCATCTGCTTGTTCTTAATGGGCTGCTCTGGGAAGATGCATAAATATGGGTATCTCTTGAAACTTGTGAGTAGGCTTGTTGAAAGCCTGCCTCTGTTGTTTTGTTTTGTTTTTCTTTTAAACTTCAAGGGAATTGTTGAGGATGGGATAGGATTTGAATCTGAGCTTCACTAAAGAGAAACTCAAGAACTACTGTAGCTGTCTAAACTGATGTAGTACATGTAGTTCAGCACAGGCTTAAGTACCTCTTGAAATCAGCGCTATTCATGACGGTAACATTTTTGGTAACCACTTAAGTTAAGAACTATGCTTATTTCTCCTTTTGTTTCAGGAAAAGTACTAATTAGAAAAGGCTCAGTTTCATGTAGAATGAATTTGGTTTGTCTGCTAACTTTACTTTCTCCTGAAATGACTTCTGTTGCTTTCATATTATTTGCAGTGGTGTCTCACTGATATAAAACAGCTGTCTTTAACTTCTGGAGCAAAACATCTTCTGAGCAACTGTCACTTAGCTTGATACAAATCTAGGAGCTCTGATATTAAAGAATGATCCAATCTTTACAGTGTTGCTTGCAGAACAGAGCTCTTTTTAAGTTTGTACCTGTGTACTTTCCTGTGCAGTAGATGTTGCAGGAAGCTTCTTGTAATGCTGCTTTTTTCCGTTTGTTTTCTGACAGATGATTCAAGAGAGCAGGGTTCTTATCGAGACAGCAGACACCACTCATGACAAGATTGTTCAGTGCCAGAAAGCAGGTAATCCTTATTTATTGTGCAGTTCTGGGTGAGAGATGTGAACACAATGTGCTGTAATTTACTTACAGTTTGTGACTTACTACAGCATCTTTCATCTCATATTTAAGTGAGCATCCTGGTCTTTCCCTGGCAGACTCCATCCTCCTGAAGGCTCATCCTCCAGTGGCAATGCAGGTGTGGGATCAGGGAAAAATACTCAGCTTTCACCTTAAAAGCCATTTCTCCATCTGCTTTACAGTTCTGAAAAGTCTGATGGTGTTTAAATTAGTCAAATGAACTAGAAAGGCATTCAATTAAAGCCAGGGAGTGAGAAGGCATGCTGCTTTTACTGCACTCCATTCTCTACCATTATCACCCCCCTTAAACACAGAGGAGGAGGCAAGAGGTTTTGAAACCCACAGGACCAAGCTCCATTGCCTACTTTTACTTACTTTTGCTGTTTAGGTTTGTTTTAGACCTTGAAACTTATGCCAATGTAATTCTATTGTATCACAGTGAATCTGTGCAACTGTGCATTATGTACATCATGTACTGTAAGCAGGCTTAAGGTAGATCATATGTTGCTGGTGTATTGTACTGGATGTCATTATCTGAACTAGGGTTCTGTCTTGTGTGCACAAGAAGAAAGGGAAGGGGTGATTTCAGAAGTGGCCACCTGTGTGCATTCCTCTCTGCCACAGGTTCACACTCTGTTTTCAGGATGGTAGAAATTACCAAAGTGTCTGTGATTCACAAGTTGGCTTATTCACAGCAACCTCTCTTCATTGCTTGTTCAGGATAGCAGGCTAGACTGAACCGGGACAAGTCTCCTGTAGTTGCCACTGATACACAAGAACAACACCTGCTAGAGAGATAAGAGTCCACATTTGGCAGCGACAATCCTCTACAACTAAATCCCATCAGCACTCATGTATGAGAAACCATGCTGAATAAATACATACAGTGTATTTCTAGTAGGGGTTTACACTGCAGAAATTAAATCTGTTTTCAGTTCATTTATTTGTACAGTTGCACCTTTCCTAGCCTGTAGCAAGTTGTGAAGGTCAGTAATGCAAACACTTGCTACTGATTAAATTTGTGGTTTGGGGCATAGTCTTCCGGGACCACAACTAGCGTAAATACTAGTGTTTCTGATAGGCATTTTGGATTTGGCAAGTGATGTAGGCTACAGCCGTTTGCTTCTGTTCAATGTAAATAATGAATGAAACTGATGTTTTGTGGTAAATCCTTTAATTCATCTTTTTAATTAGAGGAAATTTGGAAATGGTTTCAACAATGGCATTTAACTGATTTTTATGTGGTGCAAGAACAGGGTGGAACCTAGTCCTTGCTCTTTGAAATACAGAGCTCTGGAGCCATGCTGGTGCTGTGGTAGCAAAGGTAGGAGAGGCAAGCAGCTGCATCTTGCTGGACTTCATGGGCCTCATTTTGTGTCATGTCTTCGCTTCTGTGTATCTGCATAAGCAGCATAAACACCAGTAGCCAAAGCCTTCATCAGGTGCAGAGGGTTTAGGAATGGGACAGTGATAAGAAAATTCATCTTTCTTGATAGTATAACTTAAGAGCAATACTTTGCACTGAATTATGCAGACCCTTAGCAGCATCAGCCAGATTGCTGCCCACCTGCTATGCACAGAGATAAGAACCACAACACTTGCCTAGGCACTGGCATCTTTGTGAGCAGAGGGCTGGAGATGGGTGCAGAGATGATGATGCAGGACTGTACCAGCATGCTGGTGTTCAGTTTCATGCAGTTCTCCTCTCCTTCCTTCTTCTGGCAAAAAGATTAATTTCCCTAGTTTGCTCTCTTTACTGCTGTGTCTACTTGTATTTTCATTTGTTTTGTTTTCTTAACCTTAAAATATCATTTCTGATTGAGAAGAAGGCTGGAGAGATATGAAGTGCTCTTCTGAAGCCTCAGGGTTTAGACAGAGGAAAGGATTAGGAAAGACAGGATCCCTCAGCACGCTCAATTGCCAATTAGTTTGTTGCAGATGTCACCCAGACAAATTGTTAAATAAAATTTTCCATGTGGCAAGATGAAGCACATAAAATTAAGAGGTGTCAGAGATACAATTGCCTGTGATGTCGTCTTTCACCCGACCCCAGTCCTACTCCCTTTGAACATTTGTTCCCACTAGACCCTCTACTTCATGTTATAGCCTGTTTTCATTCCCTGCTCCCTGTGCTGTGGGGTTCTGCCCATTCCCCCGATAACTTCTTAGGTGGCTGATTCTGTTGAGTTTTTTCATGTACAGTCTCAGCCCTGCTCAGCAGCAGCTTGGAGGACTGAACTGCTAAAAGTTTTCGTTGGCTGCTTCTACCCTCAGCCTAACAAGTGTTCGTAGCTCCCTCTCTCCAGGGCAGCACTGTCTCCAAGTTACAGGTGGGGAAGTAAGGTCCAGAGGGGAAAATAACTAAAAGGATTCTGCATAAGAGCAGGGATCTCCGTGTGGTCCTGAGCAGCATTACCCTTCATATTTTTTTGGAGGACAAAACAAGTAATTTGAAGGTTTTCTGTCAGTTACTGAAATGATTTGTAAGTCAGTTGGCAAGAGGAACACCTGCAGAGGAATCTTGCTTGGGGTGCAATTAGACTCTTTTCCAAAGGAAGTGCTACAGGAGCTGTGTTACCCGAGACAGGCAAAACTTGTGAGTGGGTGAAGTTTTGAAAAATAAACAGTAATCTTGCACTGTGTGGGGTTAAACTGTCTCAGTGTTACCAAGCTCCTGGAGTAGGTGCCAGGCAAGAAGAAATCTATTGTTTGTCTTCAGGAGTGCTTCAGGCACGCTACACCAAGCGCAAGCCTGCCTTGGGCTGTCTTAGGGGTGACTCGTTCAGCAAGCCCTTGAGCAGCCCTCTGTCTCTATTACATGCAGGTGTTCTCTCGATGGGCATTTCTTTGATGTAATTTCAACGAAGCTTGAATTTGTGAGTGACGTTTGCCTTAAAATGTTAGACAAGGGAGAGCTATGAAACAACTGGAGATGGATCTTGGTTTGCTCAGCCTGCAAGGAATTTGAGCATTTTGGACTAATAGAGTGCCAATGGCATAGTTTTAAGGTACACATAAAGGGGTCACAAGCAGCTCTCTCTCTGTTTTGTGTCTTAACAAGCATTTGTCTCCACACCAGACTTGGAGAAATGTTTGCATACACTGAAAATCTTGGAGAATTAGTGGCTAATTGGATTTGTTAAGTTTTTTAATCTGCTCCCAGATTTCCTGAATTCTTGTATCCAGCAACAGATTTGCAGACTTTTGCTACAGAAACTAGCAATGAAATGTAACAATTCCCAAGGCTGTGGTTGGAAGTTTCAGTTCTCCAGGCTGCAGGAATAGCAATCCTGTGATTAGCGGTATGCATTTATGACATAATTTATCACTGTGAAGTACAAGAGCTTTTTTGTTTGACCGTGATTAAGATTAATGAGGAGCTGTGCAGTGAGTCTGCATTTGCTGTGCTGAACAGGTACCTTCCACATCTGTCAGGCTGCCTTCCAAGCACAAAATAATCTATTCAAGGAGAGTGACAAGCGATTGCCTTTTGTCGCAATATTGCCAGCAATGCGGACTGCAAGCAGAAGCGCTGGAGGAGTCTTTGTGGAGGGACCAGGCATGTGCCTGTGTGGGACCCCAGCACTGGAAGGGAGAGTTACAAAATGGAAGCACAACCACAAGATTGCACATTATTCTTATTCTGGAAGATCCTCTCCAGGATGAGGTCATAACAGGGAAGGGGTAGAAACAGAGAAAGAGCTTGTTGGAAATACCAGCTGCAAGACTGAAAATGCGCACAACATTTTTTAGGGGAAATCAGTCATGCACTGGGTGATGTAGCAATCTGTATTTTTAGGAATGGAATTCCATGAAGAGCTTCATAACCTCGGGACAAAGGAAGGTTTGAAAGGAAGAAAATTAAGCAAAGCCATTGAGAGTTTTGCATGGAATATCACAGTGCTGAAGGTAAGCTGTTTGGGAAGGGCTGGGGCTGGGGGAAGTGTCATGAAAGAACATGAGGAATATTGTAGATCCTGCAGAAATACCAGTTTGTGTTTCAAAAGTGGAGTGTTATCCAAATGGCTAAAAAAGGGGGGAACGGAAATCCCTCCATGCTGGCTGCGCAGTGACAGACTGCTCAGTGAGCCCGTTACTCACCAGGCTTTAGCTCCTGGTTCGGCACCAACCAGCCACAAATTGCCACAATAGCTGGATGCCTGAGCCTGCGTGACGTTACCCAGGGACAGCCGAAGACGGAAAGAGGAGATGATCTGGTGCAGCCATAGCAGATGGCAGGGAGAGGACCTGAGCCAAGCATTCAGGTTGTTAGCATTCAGCTCATGTCTTCTTTCACAGGCTCATTTCCCACCTTGCTCTCATAGATCACACTTTGATTTCCCCTCATTCCCTTCCCTCCCTCCGCCATTAAGCAGATTGCCCTGTCTGACAGCATCTCCCTGTAAGCCCCCAGTGTGTTTCACTTTGCTGGCATCCCAGGGGAGGCCAGCTGACGACAGGGAATTTTTGCAAAGTACCTCATCAAATACAGACTTAAACGTAACATTCAACAGCAGTAGCAAAGAGTAGCAGAAGATGCATGCTTCAGCATTGTGGAGATGGAAAGAACACTAACACCTGAGCAGGAGGGGAAAAAAGGAGTTGGGAATGAGAAGGCTGAGGGGCAAAAATTGGTGGGACAGGCTGTTGGTGGTAGAGAGGGGTTAGAGAAACCTGGGGGATGCCTTCATTTCTTTCCATACCTTGATTTACCATGAAAGAGTGGGAAAGTGGGTAATGGAGTCAGTGTAGGCTCAGTTAATGGGATGTCTGATAAAGAGAAAAGGCTACCAATTCAAATGTGATGGAAGGGACTGACCTTTCCACACAGCATAATTGAGGCAAGTGGCTAAAGGGGACAAAATAAACAACTCAAAAGACAGTTCTGAACATTAATCTGAATGACTTTAACTGTGTTAGGTAAAATAAATGCCTTATGCTCAGAGCCACTCTAAACACAGTCAGGGTTACTCTGATAGCTTTGGTTTTTTTTAGATGTTTGTCAAATGAGAAGTTTGGACCTCTGAGGGTGACCTTTGCTTAATGAAGGTACTAGTAGGGTATTAGAGAAGCATACCCCGTGAAAAATAATTGCTGCCTAGCACATATTGTCAACATGCTGAAAAGAATTTCAAACATGTAGTCAAGGTCAACGAGTAATTGACATGTTTCATTTCTAAGCCACGTCTTCTCTTTTACTGTACTCACACAGTAAAATATTAACAGAGTTTGTGGCAACTATCTATGGGTGTAAATACGCATGAAACACCTTTTTATTCTGACCTTTTTATTTTATGTCCAACTCAGCAATGACATTAGGCAACTGGGAGTCTGGTTGTCAAACCTCTGGTGCCTGATACAAGACTGTCAGTCATTGTTCTTAATTTTAAACTTTTTTTTTTTCCCCTTAAAGAATATTGTATTTCAGTGACCCTGTCCACAACAAACCTATTTGCTGGTTACAGCTGCATCTTATGTTTAGTGCTGACTCTCTCCTCTGCGCTAGTGAGCAATCCCTGGAAGGATTTGTTTGACCAACAGCCCTGCCCCATTCAAGCTGTTAGTGTCCTCCGTATGGCCAGTGTCAGGGTGGTCACTACAAATATATTTCATTAGATATTCGTATAGTGATGTAAGGAAAAAAAAAGCACGTAACATCTTGCAAATACATCAGCTACTTTACACTAGATGACGTGAGTGAATGGCACAACACTGATGGGAGAAAGCCTCTTTGTGCACTTGGGCTTGTTGGAAGCAATTAGATCATGTGGCAGTAGTCAGTTTGCGTGAGGTGCCCATGAGCAATAACAGGTATTACGTTGTGCTTGTGCCTGCCAGGTGATTAATAGTCTTCTTCCAGGCTAGTGAAACAAAGGCATATTTAATTAATGTATTTCTTTATAAAGACTCATTGCACTAGGTAAACTTTGAATACAAAGAGGGGATGCAATAAGAAATTGCTGCTGGCACAATCATTAAATAGTAAAAGTGCAAGATTAAAGTATATTTTATAAAAATCATAACTGTGGGCATTCTTCATGTTTAAAAATGCCCTCAGGTACTTCTAAGAAGAACCTAATGGGAATGGATCAAAATAATATGTCTTTTTTCTTCCTTAGTTTCTATAAACTTAATTACATTTTAGTAATACCCACTAGAAGGACTAATTGTTTCCCAGAACATAAAACTGTGAGTAAGAACAGGGATGTTATAACTTGGTGACAATCAATTTTGACATATATAAATGTTTTTAAAATGTGCCATCTTATTTGGTCCCATGTCATGTAAAATGCTGTCAGGCTTGCAGTCAGTAATATTGAGAGGCACAGTGTCAGTACAGTAGACAGAGGAGTCATGTTCCCACAGGGACATTACAGGAATTGTGGCCCCAAATGTAGTCTGGCTTTCATTTTTGTTTCCTTGCACTACCATCTCTGTGCCTGTTTTCCTTTCTCTATATAATGAAATACCAGTAAAATGCAAAGGTAGCAAAAGAAGTTTTGTGTGTACCCACCTCATGGGGACCATGGTGCTAGGAACTGTTCATTTCATCCTGACAAGTGCACAAAACTTGGCCAAGCCTCTCTTTTGCATCAAAAGTTCAAAGTTAATTTTCATGAGATATTTGCTCATTTTTAAAATTGATGACTATCCATTTCACAGGGTGAAGGGATTCATGAGGGTGCATGGGTTCGTGCTTGTTTCTCCCCAGATGCTGGTGTTCCTCCTGCCTTCACCTGGCGAGATCATCTTCTCCCTGGCAATTGCAGCCACTTCTGCAGGCAGGGATGAGCTCCTGCTGCCTGCGCTTAGAGAGACGGGGTGCCAGGCATGTGAGGCAGAAGCTGAGAAGCCTCGTTAGGGCAGTTCTGGCTTTCAGCTAATGAGTCCTCCTGAGAGCTGGGACATAACCACTTGCACTCAGTGCCACCGTAGAGAGCTAGATGACTCTTGGGTCAGGTATGCTCACATAGGTACGGGCAGCATGCGTGCAGGGCCAGCTCCAGTCCGCTCTCACCCCTCTTGGCTGCCACCTCTCCCGAGGCCCTTCTGCTCGCTCCTTCTGTCTCTCCTGTGGGATCTTGTCCCAAGAATTTTTCGGTAATTCGAGGTGCTCCCAGCATCTGTCACATGTGAAAATGCTGATTTGATGACTGCTTTATGAGTTTTTGAGAATATTTTGAGGAAAAAAAAAAGTGGTANGGTTTTTGAAAATATTTTGGAGAAAAAAAAAAAGGGAGACCCTAAAAAAAAAAAAAAAAAAAAAAAAGAAAAAAAAAAAGTGGAGCCTGGTAGCTCTTGTTGCTGAGGCAAAACTGCCACAGACTACCAGGAGGTGTTTACTCAGGCAGAGAAATTGGTATCTGCTTGGCAAGTAAGCCAAGGAAAGTTCGAGTGTGTTGACTGTGGTTCAGATTAATTGCTGTCATGTGGATGTGCTTTGTCTGTCTGGAAACATTTTGCTGGGCTGTCTGTGCTTTGGTGGGTCAGCACATACAAAGTCTAGGAGCAATATTACCAAATACTAGCCTGCATGTTGATGGTAAATATCTAGATAGTTAATATACCAACATACTGGTTTATTTGTGGACAGAACATGGGAAGACAAAAGATAAAGTGGCAGTTACTGTTTTGGTCTTCTGCTGAAGGGCAAAACATCCAAATGTTTGAATCTAGTCTCTGCTCTGAAATGCATTCATGTTGGTTTAATTCTTTTTTGCTGCCCATGATAAGATTTTGCCTCTGGTGCCATAAGTGTATTCTCTCTTACTAGGACTCCAACTGTTAGTGCATACTACAAGACATCAAGTGGTTACATTTTCAGGGATCATTTCAGCCCCTGTTCATGATTGTATCTGCTAATTATCCTGCATTTAAATTAATGCTCGTTAGATGTATAAAGAGAGAGGTTGCTGAATGCAGAAGGTGTACAATTATTAAATTGCTAATGTAGTTCACTCTTTTGGGGGAGAAATTCACAACTTTAAGGTGTAGTCAATGTTAGCTCTGGTGTAAGTATTTTTTTTGCAGCAAAACTATGCACAAAGAGCATTTTGGAGGATCATGTCCACAAATGACGAATTTCTTCATCATAGTCTCTTGTGACAATCAGCCTTCAGATACTTGGGAGACATGCAGCATCCAGACTTCTCACTTGAGTAGCAGAGGTCCAGATGTGCTCTTTGAGGCTACTTGGAGAGATAAATGGCAGATTTCTGAAAGGTCTCCACACAGACAGCTGTATACTTACCTGTTATAACCTAAACTGAGCTGAATTTAGCATCACTAAAAGGTATCAGTTTTCTTAAGGAAGAAAAGCAGCATATTGGACTGTGATCATTATTCTAAAGTGCCTTATGCACAATAGTACCACACAGAGATGCTGCTGATCTTTGGAAGAACTAGGTCCATTCACAGCCTTAATTTAAGGATTATTGTAGCGTACTATGGGAGTGTTTTTAATGGGTACTCTATACGGTCTTGCATGTAAGATTTTCGCATCAGTCCTTTTTCCTGTAGTTCGGCAAGAACCATGGCTTTGCTCCTTGTCATGCTATAGAGCAGACCAAAGAGCAGCATGGCAGTGTCTTGGGGACATATCGTGTAATTAAGCACAATGGTAACAATATATTCTACCAGATGTCATATAATTGCTGCCAAAGGATTTGCACAACAATTTGCACTATCTAGATCTTAAGTGAGACCACAATGGATTCACAAGCCCCCGTAAAGCTACTGGATTCCATGTAGTGTGTATTTCCTGGTAAGTGTCAGTTAGGCTTCCTGCCCCCTGAAAAATTCCTCATATCTTATTTCCCTTCTTTCTCAGCATATTTCTGTGGACTTAAACGCACTGGTGCTCAAGTTGTGAACTATAAAAATAAATGAAATATAATGCATAGCAACAAATTCTTGATATTTGCTGTCATCTTGTGACAGTGAAAGGCCAGCAAGAGCAGTAGGCAGTAGTGGTCAGTGTGGCATGGAAACTTCACACTTGTCTTTAAACGCAGGGCTTGTATTTTCTGGGTCTACTCATCTCCAGATCTCCCTATATAAATATGTTTTGAATTGTTACCCCAAAGGGTCTTTTTCCAGAGAAGTTCAATGCCTCTCCTGCAGCCTAGTTGCCATGTTGTTTGCATTTCTTTTGTTGATGCAGTTCAGAGTGGTGTTTCTGACTTTTAAACCTCTCCTGACTGTGTGCCCTGGCTACTTTTGAAGAATCTGCTGTCTTATTTTGAGACCAGCCTGGCTGCACCTGACATTCACTGAACCAATCAGTCTTTGATAAGATGACATTTTTAAGAGACATTTGAGGAAATGCAGGGCTTCTCTGATGATTCACGTAGTTACTAGATCAGGTTGGTCTCTTATGCTGAAGGACAAAAAAGATAAAAGCAACACGAAACAGCTGGCTTTCGGAAAGAGTGCTCAAGAAAAAGTGAAAAGGTCCAGCAACATCAACATCCCTTCATTGATGAAAGTGCCAACCTGCTTAGCTTGAAGCAGTTTATTTAAACATGGAGAAGCGAGGAAGGAGATGGGTTTAGGTTGTTACTTATTGAGCACGTGAGAAGTCTGATGGAGTGGGATGGGAGCGCAGGTTGTTCTGGTCCCTTTGCATGCTCTGGACGTGGTGGTGAGTGTGGTGGGGACTCTCAGCTCTGGAGCTTGTTCCGAGGGCAAACCCTGTGCTCCAGGCCCTAAGGCTATGCCACAGAGCTCATCTGTTTATGGGGAAGTGTTTCAAGATTTTTCTGGGATAGCGAGATTTAGGGTCCTTTAAATGATACTGATTTACAAGATGAGGAGGTGAAAGTGTATGATCCAAGTGCAAAACTGTTTTGATAGAATTATTTTGTAAACCGACAGAACCTACTGTGTAACTATTAGGTAGGTAGATTCTTCATGTACATAGCAGAGTGCTGTGCTATTCTCTGCTGATTTAGTTGATAAATGCCTCCCTGAGCTTTCCCCTTCTGCCTTTCTTGCCCAAGTCCAAAGGCAGGAACCAGAGTTCTTTAAAAGATACTTAATCTCGGTGGATTTTGTCAGTTGTATCTGGTGATGGAAACGTCTCAAACAGTGTGTGTCAGGGTAAAATGAGTATAATCCCAGTCTGTCAGTGGTACTAGTTAATCAACTGGAATATCCTGTTCTCCTTGGCTGTCAGCCATGCTTCTGAGCATTGCTCTGGGGAGGATGTAGTGAACAATCTCAAACAAGTACAGCATGGCCTCTCTGGGTACCTGACTGCTCCCTGCAAGCTTCTGAAGCCCTTATGGTGTTTCTGACAAGGTCTCTGTTTCCTTGGCCAAGGAAAATGTAAAGACATGAGTTGGATTTAAAGCAAATATTCATGTGTGTTTAAAATATACATGAAGACCACCTAGGCAATCTTAAATTTGTAAGTACCAAATGCTGGCAACAGTAGGGACTAATCAGGGAAGAAAGAGCAACATTCACTAGGTTCTTGCTCCTTCGCGATATTGTGAGTTTTTGAGGAGATGTGTTAGGGCATGGATCCCAGGATGGCTTGACAAAGAAGAGAGACTGTCCCAGATCAGTCAGTTATTTCTAGGGTTTTGTCCAACACTGGCACAGCAGGAGTGTTTAATTGCCTGGGAAGAATTGATTGTCCAAATATTTGGATAAGGCAGAGTCGATGCTTTACTGTCCAGACACAGGGATGCACCTGCACTTGCACTCAGCTGCCAGCAGCGCTGGTGCTTGTGATGAGCTGTGCTCACCTCCCCACCTCACATGGTCCCCTCAGGATCAAGCCCAATTAGTAGCTTCCATTCAAGTCAGGGAGCACACACCATTTTCTGACTTTTTTTTTTCTCCAGCCTTTAACAGCTATTTGGGTGCATAGAAAACAGGATTGAAAGGCTGTGTGAGAAGCTGTGTAGTTCCTCCTGCTGCCCCGATGCAGGCTCAAACTGAATATTTAGCTGCTGTGGATCAAAGACCTGCTCAAATATTTGATGTGGAAGTTACTTAGTATGAGGCTGTGGTGTTTTTCATGGTGACAGCCAGTGTCTGGGGATCTGAGGACCCGGAGTCACTTGGCACTTGGGGAAAGAGCTGATGGCCAGAGTCATCTGAGAAGAATTGTGTGTGTCTGCCATTTTTCTTACTACTCTCTTTCTCCTTCAGTGCCAGGGCTCTGCTGCCACTGCTGTTTCACAACAGTGACTTTAGGGACAAGACCCTCTTCCAATCAGTGTGAGGCCCAAGTATAGGACATGTCACCAAAGTACATCCAGAAAACAAGTGCTGTGAGCTGCCTGCCTTTGGCATAAACTTGCCTTTTTTTTTTTTTGGGGGGGGACTGCAATCCAAAGTTCTGCGTTTCAGGTGTAAATGTTATTTTGTCAATTTCACTGGGATGGGTCTGTATGTGTGCAAACACACATGCGTGTATGTATACCGGAGGTGAGACAGGCCATGAAATGCATATACAGAACAGTAACTTTGGGACAAATAGAACAGATTTAGAGAAATGAAAGTAGGTATGAAAAGCCCTGAGTGATATTTTGTTTAGCCCATTTTCCTTGAATTTTACTAAAATGCCAGAGATAGATGGCAAGCAATCTTGTGATGTGCCTCTTATTTTGGGTGATATGACAAATTGCCAAAAGCCATGGATCTGGTGCCAAGCTGCTGGCTGTGCACACAGGGTAAGGTGCATCATGTTGCAGTGATGGTGGTGGGAGACAGGGCCAGAAGCCTGTGGGTTTGCTGGCCTGGTGCCCCTTGTGCCAAGACCACCTTGGTAGTATGGGCTTTGAGCCTGGCAGAGGATTGGCACACTGAGATGCTGCCTGTAGAATACCGATTTTAGCATCGCTTCACAAATGGAGGCTTGTCAAGATGTTTAAATAGCACTTGTCTGCCAAAATAGATGCTTATCTCTCTCCATGTTTAGGCTGGCTGCTCAGAGAAGCCCCTGCTTGGTCAACTGTCCTGTCACAGGTACCCCTCTGTGCCTCATTGTCGTCTGTTTTTCCCATCTCTTCTCCCTATGCTCAGCTCCCCCTTCCCTCCGTGTCACCCTAGTTGTGCGTATCATCTAAATCATACTAAAGCAGAGAGAAGAACCACTCTTTGTCCTCTTCTCCCTCATCCTTGATCTGGACTAAACCTCTCATGACTCTATAGCCATCTCTACCCATGATGTAGTTTGCATGAGTTTATCCCTCTGTATTCATTCTGACTTCACCATGGGGTAGCTGTGTAGGATCTAGCACTCTGCTGCCCTCCTGCTGGTGGGGCAAACCCTGTCACAGCCTCAGCCCCAGCTGCTCTGCCATCATCTCTCTTCTCTACCAACCTGGCAGGGATTTTGACACCTGGTATGAAGGCCAGGGGTGTGGGTCATCTGGCCCCAAAGATTGCAACTGGAAAAGTAGTAACATTCAGGTAATGATATGTGAATATAAAGAGAATGTGTTCTCTGAATGCTGCTCTGAGCAGTAAGATTATCACCCATGAGGAGGTTATTTGAAAAATCAGCAGGTAGGATTACAAGTTCCTTGAGAGAACTCATCTTTTGAAGAAAAGGAGCTGCTCCTGCCACATACGTGTGCCTGAGCAGAACTGAGCTGGAAGGTGGGCAGTACTAAAGGAGAGGCAGGGAAGATGACTGAATGGAATAATGTTTATAGATAGTTTCCCACTAAAGGAGAACTGCTTGTGTGTAAAAATTGGGTCATTGTCATCTCCCATCCTTTGGAGAAGACAGTGAAGGCAGGAACTGCAAGTGGCATAGGAACTTCAGCAACTTCTGCCACCATCCCCTCCCCTGCAACGGTGACATTTTCAGCTGACACATGGATATCAAAGACTGCCGTACCTGCAGTGGAGTTAATTAACTCAATCTGAAAGACTTGGAAGTTGGGAATCTTGTTTGTACCAATCTGACAACATGACCTCATTCAAAGGAATTAAAAGGGCTGTAATGACAGTATGAGTTTCGGTAGAAATTCACACATTTCTTGCTTTTATCTGTCAATGGCTGTATGAACAAAGAAAGAAAGAAAATGAACAGCTGCCTCTGTGAGGTGTTAAAAATTGCAGTATAACCCAAGCTGAGCTGCACACTGTGCCACAGGCAGCCCAAACAGCTAGACAGTGTGCTGGAGGGACAGGAGCTATGCATCCTGGTCCTTTCCCGGTCCATGGTGTGGCTCTGGGCTTGTGCCCCAGGTGGTGCTCCTGCCTCAACACCTGGTACCAGTGAGGAGCATGGAAAGACCTTTTCCTTCCTGGGCTGGCAGTGTCCCATGGTGCTTCACCTGGGTCGTTATTCATGACACTGAAGAAATCTTGATGGTCTTTTCCTTTGCTCCCTTACATTCACTGTTGATCCTATTTCAGGGAGTTAAGCAGTGATGTATTTCTCATGGGCCAAGACACACAGAAGGGATGTGGTTTCTTGGACTCGGGGACTGACTATTAGAAAACTCCAGTTATCTCTATGCAGCTTGGAGGATTCCTGATGTCCCTTAAATAATATATGAGAAGAGAGATTCAGTTGCATGGTTATTTATTATTGAAAGGACACATTACATTTTAAAATAATTTCAGCTGTATTTTAATCTCCATTATTTAGCAAATTCACTTTACCACCTAGAATCCGCTTTTGCTGTGCTCATCTCATCCCTCCCCAGCTAGCACGCGTGGCTGCTTCTGGCACATCTAGAGATGACACTGATGGTGCCTGTCAGAGTGTTTTGTCTTCCTGTGTTTTAAACTGTTGAATGCCGTTGTGAATCGGGATCATGTGTCCTGGTAAAGAGCTGGCGGAGCTGTGATTGCCTCAGGGCTAATGAAATACAGGTAGAGAAAACTCCCTTTGTTTTCCTCCAAGCTTGGCACATGTGCCTGAGTCAGGGTAACCCACAGGCTCTTGGAGGATTTTTACCCAAAGCAGTCATGTTCCTACATTGTTAAATTCCCTAGTTTATTTAGATACAGATCTTCATGCCACCAGGGAGCTTCTTCTCTCAGCAGCCTGTGCATGCGTTGCTGTCATATGAGGGAGAGAGTGTCTGAGCAACTGCTCCATTGCTATGGGCCAAAAAAAGAGGGGATTGCTGCCTGTAGCCTCTGCCCATAGTAATTTTTTCTGAATTTGCATAGGGCTGTATTGGGGAGTTACTGGGGTACTGGTTTGTATATGGCGGGAACACTAAGAGAGGATTACTTGTACGTTGTTTTTTCTCCGGCACTTGCTTATTGTTAAAACTGAATTATGCCATTCTCTGGGAGCTGTAGGCTGGTGTTGGCCTGAAATGGTTACGTTTGAGTATAAGCTTTGGTGTGTGCCAAGAGGTTTAATGTCTTCTAAAAATTACCATTTTTGTATATTTTGAGCTTGTTACATACAGCAGATCACATACAGTTTCCCAGCACTTATGAATGACTTCAAGTTGACTGCCCCTTTTGTTATGTGAGTTACGTGCCAGCATCTACAAAACCCCGCTGCCTGCAGGGGAGCGGGTGTCTTATTGAAGCTAATTTCCTGGGGGGAGTTCAGTGAAAACTGCTGGTTGCTCCATTGAAACTTCCTCTGCTGCTGTTGCTGAGGTGGTGGCTTGGGTTTTCCCTGGCACCATCAGTGGCCTCAGTCAAATCCACTAATGTACTTTATAAGTGAGTGATAGCTGGCCCTTGTACTTTGCTGAAGCAAGGGGCTGGTATGTCTTGCTATGAATGTTGGGTCCTCCTCCTCTCCCCCCCTTACATAGGTAGGAATCCTCTCTCTAGATGTTGGGATGTAAATAACACCATGACAGATCTTTGACTTCTTATGTACTTGCATAAGCACTGGAGTCAAGGGAGCTGAACTCTCAACCCAGCAGGCATGACCTTTCCCATTTGTCAGTGTGCCAGTCCAGCTTCCATTACTGCCTCCTGACATTGAAAAGGGAAAATGTTTATCCACACCACTAATATATTCCAGAAGCTGTGGTTAAAGTAAAATGCTATTTAACTCAGTGACAGTATTGATTCATTTTTGTAGTCTGGAGCCACCCGTGGTAGAAGGTTAGGGAGTAAAGACTTCTGTGTTAACATATGGTTATTGGCGATATGGATCTGTAGGGAGGGCTTGGACTGTTAGTCGAAAGCCACAAATGCATTGAGTGAAAGTTGCAGGTGTTTATTGAGACCAGGCATTTGCTTTGCAATTATTCTTCCTACCAGCAACCCTGGTACGTCTCATAAGCCCTAAACGTGGCGGGTGTTCCCAGAAACTTGTGTGGGAGCTAGGGAAGGCAGAGGCCCAAGTGCTTGTGGGTGGAAATAAGCTTTACTGTATGAACAATGGATTGGGAAACCATGATCTTGTATGTTGTATCCTTGACAGCTACAGTCTTCTTTCACCTGGGTCAGCTGAAATCAAGTGCAAGGTGATGAGCCCTGCAGGAGCTGAAGGACCCTTTCTTATGGGTCATTTCCCCAGGTAGAGGTGGGAACCATTTGGGGAGAAAAACTGAGACAAAACCAGTGATTCTGTTGCTGTGGCAGCTGCTGTTTATTTTTAGATCACAAAAAGAAAAAGATGGCATTGCTTATGTCAGATAGGCTGTGTACGTGAGAGAGCAAACTAAACAGACACAACAGTCAGATGAGCAAGTTAAAAAGGCCTATATAATAGTTCTTTTTCTCCAGTATCCTCACTGCTACAGATCAGACATAGGTCCCGTACTGGCAGGAGGAGCCTTACTGATATGCTGTGGTCACTCTGAACTGACAGAGCAGGGAGCAACAATAATTGCAGTTAAGTGCTCTGCCTGTTTTCACTCAGTGTCTCCAAGGCTCTTGCTCTGTCACAACAGTGACCCAGTGATGCTGGCATGCCTATCGGTAAGGAACAGATGAGCCATGTGAAGTAACTGGAAAACACCTGATTTTTTATTTTTTTTTCATGTTTCATGCAGTGGCAAAGGTGCTGGGAGTTGTACAGCTCAGCCTGAGGGGTGTAATTTAGCAATCTGGGACAAATGGGCTGAGACTGGAGGCTGTTGGCAGCATCAGGAGAACAGTTTCCTTCAGAGGGCATCTCGGTGGTCTGAAGCTGAGTGGCCTAAAGTCATCCTCTCTAACCCTCACTACTAACAATTAAGTATTGCTACAACTTTCTGTGTCAGGCATAGAAATTGAGTTCAATTTTGCCAAAAAGCCTCTTATTTTCTGTGGCATGGCATTGTAAGAGGTTGGAAATTGGGCTTGTTCAGTTTCCTTCGTTGACATTTTGGGGCAATGAATGTGTATGCAGTCCCCATCCTGCACCATTATTTTTGTGCATGGCTTGCTCAGTTTGCTTTGTCTCTCAATTTCCTTTAGAAGGTTTTCATGTCCTGCCATACCTGTTTCTGACCACTCCTGGTTTTGTCCTCCCCTCCCAGTTGCGTTGTTTCAGTAGATCTCTGCCTGCTGGGTCAGTGTGGTGCTTACAAAAATAATCATAACTGCTCCTGTTTGTGCTTGGTTTCACATCTGCACTGGGAGAGCGAGGCTGGGATTCTCCCAAGGGAAACAAGCCCTGTTAGCTCAGGGTGCATGGCCACTGACCCCACAGGAGCCTCTTTGGCCTCTGGCTGTGGGAACACAAGCAGAAAAGGTGGCTCAGCTCTCCTTTTACAGAGCTCACTGGCCCGTCTCACCAGAAAACCTGCCTTTGACTGTAAGGACCAGAATTAGAGGGCTGGTCCTTGGACAGTGAATATTCCAGCTGCCAGGGAGCAGGTGGATCAGAGCATTTGTTTGGGGAACTGCTAAAAACCTGGTCCCTCCTAGCAGTTAGATAGCATTTTGTGTTATTTTTTTTCTTTCTTGGCTTAACCTTTCATGTAACTTGACATTTTGGGTCTCAGCTTAAAGCTTTCTGCTTCAGCATAAAGTAGTTTGTGGTCTGTGCTGTTTGTCAACAGGCTCTAAACTGATTGCCCACAGCACCTCACGTGAAGGGAGAAGAGCAGCCAAACTGCAGGGGTGTCATCTTTCCAAGCAGGAATGGGCAACGCGGGTGGGTTCTGCAGATTCCTGCACTCCAGTCAGCAAGTGATGTTCGCCAGCTGCCACCACAGCAGGAGGATTTGCAAACCACATAGTTGCTAAGAAATTAGTGTTGGTGCCAGTTGATTACTCAGAGATGAGGAGAGCGTAAGGAGCTATATGCAGGAACAAACACTGCATGAATATGCTCTGTTACCTGTCCAGAAACTCTGCACTCTGACTGGCACAATTTCATTTCATCTTAATTAGATTATTTCAGTGAACATTAAAAACAGCTGCAGGGGTATTTTTTTTTAAGCTATTGCCCTAAGGAGTGGTCTAAGGAGAACAGCAAGTATTTGTGCCACATCTCCTGTAACACTCTCCCTCTAAAAAAACGGACTTTCCCAAACCACACAGATCCTATTGTATTTCAGCAATACAGAATCAGCTTGGGGATGGTCAGAAAAGCCTTTCCAGCGTCTGATAAAGTTAATGGACATTTTGCTGTCAACGCTTGCAATGAAGGACATGATTTTGATGTTTTAACTGTGTGGTTTGCAGCCTGGGCGGCTGTGAGTCAGTCCGAAGGGCACCAGGGAGCATGGGGAGTGCCAGCTATTCCCAGCCAAGTGTTTTGCTCAGGGGTTGCTTTGCACAGGTGTTTCATTAGCTGCAAACCATATCTTTTCCTGCAGCTGGTCCTTTTACTCAGAAAAAGTCTGCCATTTCTGCCTCGTGTTTCTTCTCCTTGTTTTGTTTTTCTGGGACTCACTGGACTTCACTGGAGTTACTGGCTGGTGCTGGTACATGTCAGGAATTGAAGTTTTTTGACCAAAGGAGGGCTAAGAAATAGATGCCTGGACATACGGCTTTGGTTTCCATGTCATGGCTGTGTATCAAAAATAAATAATGCCCCAATTTCTTCAGTGATGTGGGGGGTTCTTGGTATTGACTGTGCACTTCTGGGCTTCCCACCAACCCTTTGGTTTCAACCTTTTCACCAGAAAAAGCTAGGTTCTTAGCTTGGAGGGGTTGACAGCAAGAGTCCGTTCATTTGTGGCTGTGCTTGCAAACTGTGTGCTAGATGCAGTGTCTGAGAGACACACAAGCAGCTGAATTGATCAGCACATGGCTAACATCAGATTAATGCCATTATTTCTGAAAGCAAATTCCTGCTGCAACACGGTTACAGGCAGTCGATGTTCACATTCATTGCTTTTGACAGCCTGATACAAGGTAATTTAATTTAAATGCCCAGATGAGAGAGAAGCAAGAAGCATTTAAAAAAAAAGAAAAGCCCACTCTTTTTATACGTAAAAGGCCTGCTTGAAGGAATAGATTAGTAGCCATACAGTGTGATTGATTTGCAAGAGCTCACAGATTTCAGTGGAGAGCTCTGTTTAAAGATCAATAGGGAACGCTGCAGCATGAGTGGTTTTGCCACATAGGCGTTCAAGAAAATGGTTGATGTTAATTCCTTCTCAGACTTTGGTCGAGGGCCAGTAATGTTTAGGAGGGCACTTGACTGTGTTTCAGAGAGCAAGATGGCCACATATGTCCTTCGCCTTTATTTCATTAGGCAAATTCTGTAAGAGAATTACAGATGCCGGCCCTCTTTCCTAAGTTGCCATGGCTGCACGAGGCAGTGGTATGCTCATGCTGACAAGGCCAGCAGCCAGAATCAGAAGGTTTTTTTAAGTATTTGCTTTTTTGCTAATTGTGTGACTGTTTTTGTGGTTTTTCTTGTATGAGAGAGGTGTTTTGTTCACTTCCAACTCCCAGGCTGCCCTCAAGGTTTGCGTTTGGCTGTGGCTCACTGTTTGGGAATATACAGGTGATGGGCTGGTGATTTAGTAATTAACTGGGGAGCCTTGTCCAGTGCAGTGCTGAGGGGGCTGTCCCTCCGTATCTAGCACAGGCATTTTGTTTTTAAATGCACCTGTCTAACGGCTGGAAAAGAAGCTGAAGAATGCCACGAGTGTTTTTTTTAAGGAGGTGCCACATTGGCAGATGCAGACGGCATTTCCTCTTCCCAAACGCTCATGTCACTGCTTTGTGCTGTGGGACTGACTGCTTGGCGGTGCAGTGAACTGTCGCTAGCCTCCTAGAAACCTAGACAGACTAATAATGTTAAATACCTCTGTAGATCATAGAATCATAGAATGGTTAGAGTTGGCAGGGATCTTAAAGATCATTGAGTTCCAACCCCCCTGCCGTGGGCAGGGACACCTCCCACTAGAGCAGGTTGCTCAAAGCCCCATCCAGCCTGGCCTTGAACACTTCCAGGGATGGGGCATCCACAACTTCTCTGGGCAACCTGTTCCAGTGCCTCACCACCCGCACAGGAAAGAATTTCTTCCTAATATCTGATCTAAATCTCCCCTCTTCCAATTTCAAACCATTACCCTTGTCCTATCACTACACTTCCTGACAAAGAGTCCCCTCTCCTGCTTTCCTGTAGGCTCCCTTGAAATAGAAGGTCTCCCTGGAGCCTTCTCTTCTCCAGGCTAAACAGCCCCAGCTCTCTCAGACTGTNTGTGGTTGGCTTTCTGGGCTGCCAGTGCACGCTGCCAGCTCATGTTGAGCTTCTCATCCATGAGCACTCCCAAGTATTTCTCCTCAGGGCTGCTCTCCAGCCATTCTCTGCCCAACCTTTATTTGTGCCTGGGATTGCCATGTCCCAGGTGCAGGACCCTGCACTTGGCGTGGTTGAATTTCATGCAATCTACACTAGCCCACCTCTCCAGCCTGTCCAGGTCCTTCTGGATGGCATCCCTTCCCTTCAGTACGTCGACTGCACCATTGAGCTTGGTGTCATCAGCAAACCTGCTGCGGGTGCATTCTATCCCACTGTCCATGTCACCGACAAAGATATTAAATAGTACTGGTCCCAGTACTGACCCTTGTGGGACACCACTCATCACCAGCCACCACTGGACATTGACCCATTGACCACAACCCTTTGAGTGCGGCCATCCAGCCAGTTCCTTATCCACTGAGTGGTCCATCCATTGAATCCATGACTTTCCAATTTGGAGACTAGGATGTCATGCGGGACAGTGTCAAATGCTTTGCTTAAGTCCAGGTAGATCCTTGTTCATTCATCTTCTCCAATACAGACCTTTGGTTTGATACCCAAATAGCAAATGAAATCAGTTCAAAAGTTTTTGGATTTTTTGTGGGGCAGCCTAATGAACAACTGGCAGATTGGTCTAGTTTGTGAGTTTCAATATAAGGAGTTAAAATTAGATGGAATTGGTTTTCAGGTAACCTGAGTAGTGTTTTTAACACACCACATTTACAATTCTAGCATCAGGTTCCATCCCTGGGTCAGAGTACCCGTCTGCAGTCACAGAACCATTGGGTATGTTAACAGAATAATCCAGCCAATGGCTGGGATGAGTAATCATACTTGAGTCATAGGTGAAGCTAGGATTTGGTCTGTGTTACAAGCTAGAGTTCTCTAAATCCTACTTTGTCCTGTTTTTATTTAATTATTTATTATAATTTATTTGTTAATTTTCGTTAACATCTGTCACTTTGCTATGGCATGTGAACACCTACTATAGTTGCAGAGATCCATGCCTCGAAGAGGGCTGGACCAATGTTCTGAAACCTGCTGGGTGCTCTTGTCAAGCTGGGACTGAATGGGCTCTGGGGAGGGGCCATAATCCAGATCCTGCCTGTTTTCCTGTGAATGGCTGAGTGCCCCTTCTGCACTTGTACAAGGAGCACCTGACCAACATGCTCTGGTGTTGCCATGTGAATTTTATCAACCTTTTGGAGTAATGCTGGGGCTGTTCTCTTGCTCCAGCAACTGTCTGCACTGGAAAAGAGACCATACTTTGTAAATGGTATTTGCAGAGATGCTTACTTCTTAGCTCTTCCCCAGCAGTTGGCCTTTAGTTAGGTGTTTGCTGGCAGGAGGCTGCTGGCTGGGATGTCTCACCGTAGGGCTGTACACCTTGGCAAGTTCGTGAGTGCCCTCAAGGCTGCAAGTGTTGTTTCTAAGATTTGTGCAAATATCAGGTGCAAACAGGATATTTTTCCGTGGGTAAGTAGTAAAACAACTGCAAATACAATGCAGTCAAGGATGGTTCTGCGCTTCTGGTGTTTCTCCTGGGTATTTCCCAAGTTTCTTTCTGCTCTCTGAATGTGCTCAGCCCCCTGTGTAATGAGAGACAGGCAGGAAAGCCTGGAGCCAGCATCTGTATATCTGATTTATGAAATAGATGGAGTAAGGAGTAGTCTGGGTTAGATACAGTAATTCTAGGAGATTGTTCCTGTTAACTATTCTTCCTCCTCCTCTTTGTCTTGCTGTCCTAAGTGTCCCAGCTGCTGGCTGTGGTGCATTGAGCAGATCAGCCCTAGAGCCTCTGACATTGCTGCTTGGCACAATTTTGGATTCAATTTCAGTGCTCATCTAAAAATTGATGTTCGCCTTGTTTTTATCACTTAACTTTGTGTCAGAGCTACACAACTATCTCTTCAACAGTAGTTTCTCTTTCCTGCTCTTGCTTAAAGAGATTTAACACTTCATATAATGGGACTGCCTTTCCCTGGGTGTGTTTTCTTTTTCATACATCTCAGATCTGTTCTCTGTGTGATATAAGTGCTTCTCAGCTCCATTTCCTTCTTGCAAATTTTTGCTAGACTCTGCTTTGGGAAATAGGAGAGAAGGTCTCAGGCTGTCAGTAACACGCTGATAGACCAAAATGAGACGCTCAGTTTGATGTCTGAAATTGCTAGCAAATACTGAGAAATGTGGTGATTCAGGCCCCAGTGAGGACTCGGTCAAATCTCCCAATTTACCCAGTGGCAAAGCTGTAGCTGGTTTCAGTCAATTAGAAGCAAGCTCTTGCATTTGATTCAGAACTGGGTATGTGGGAAGCTACCCCCAAACCCCTGACCTTAAATAATACACCAGTGGCACAAGGAGTGCCATCTATGTGCCATCTCTTTTCTTTGTGACCTTTTTCTTTTCCTGATGGGACGTGAATTTCTGCTTTGCAGAGGTTTAAAATAAATGATCAAGTAACATTTGGCTCCTACTTTTCCTGTGGGGTAACTCATTTTTGCAATCCTTTATTTTTCAGTGTGCAAGAAGTAATTATATGCTTTGTGTATAATATTTGTGTACAGTAATTTTTCATGCGAACATGTGCACTATGATCTCTATCAGAGAATAAAGCAAAGCTCTTGGCAAACTATAGGCAGCAGGAATGAAAAGGGTGGGTTTTTAAAATCCGCATCGATACAGAAATACTTTGTATGTTCTTAAGTACTCTGATCTGAAATGTGAATGTATCATAATGAGATTCATATCAATTGTTCCCATATTTAACTTTAAAGGAGGCATGGAAAAGTATCTGCTTTTTGTAATAAGTTTAACATAGCAGTCAAATCATTTCATTAACGATTTCCTCCTCAGGATTACATTTTCAAAGCCATGTGCAATCATTAATCATGTGCCTCCTTATTAATGTTAAACACAATTGAAGTCCCAGTATGACACTTCAAAAACGCACCCCTTGCGGTAAATACCTCCTGCACAGAGAATATCCCAATATCACAGCAGCTCTCCAGTGTTTCTGCTTTCCAAATCCCTTGGCACAAAGTATGGGTGCCGTTACTTTTGGAGATGTGGAATAATGCAATGCTTGTGGTTGTTTTATTTGGCTGTGTTTGGCTTTTTCAGCCAACCGCTGATGGCCTCTGGAGATTTTACTTTGTGATTAAGTAACAATGTAAGAGCTTGTTTCTTCAAGAAGAAGTTAAAAAATGACAGTAATATCATGAGCATGATGTGGCATGGGTGGTAAGACCTCTGTTATTTATTGTTTGTTTGCTCAGCCCCTGAGGAGCGGAGGGGAAAGCTCCCATAATGTGCTGTCAGAGAACGTGTCTGCCAGGAGATAAGCAACTGTCTGCTTTAGTGAGCAGCAGACTACAAAATGGCCTTTGCAGCCACTCTTTCAGCCTCCCTGAAAACACAGACAGTTCTGAACCCTGGGAAGGCCCTATTGCTCAGCGTGGGATTTTCTACTTCACCAGTAGTAAAGGGAGGCATTTGTGTGGGGCAACCTGCACAGGCCAAGCAGTGGCCTTCAGGGTCCTCCTTCAGTGCCCTGATGCTGTCTGGGGACAGCTGCCCGTCATCCCTCCTGTGTGGTCGCTGGTGTCCCCAGTTCTGGTGGGTGATCAGAGCTAGCAGTGTATCGAGACCTACATGTTGCAGGATGTTTCCCTCCATAGAAATAGAAATAGTAATAGTAATTATTTTTAAATGTACATATCCATGTATTTACACTTATGTAGGAATGTACATGCAACATACTAAAAAAAACAAAATCAAAGGGGTACCACTTTTACCAAATCCATCATCTCTTTCCCCAACCTCAGACCTGTTGTCTTGGCTCATAAAAACATAGGAGTTTGATTTGGCAAAAAAACTTAAATAAGAAACATCATACAGAATTCAACCCATTTGTGGCCATTGCCAGTGTCTACCTAGAACTACTTATGCTTCTTAAAGCCTTTCATGGGTTGTCATTGAAACCAAGCAACATTTAAAGCCATGTCAGATTATTCCTGTATTCTAAGTAGTATTAGCCTGTCAAGGTAAAGGCTTATAATCTTACACATGCTTGACAAGCTGCATTATTTGTACTGTAATGTTAATTTGTGCTGAGGCTCTGTAGTTAGTTGTAGTTAGGTGTATGAAACCTGACATTAAATATTCCCTAAGTCTAAATAATAATGGGCCCCTGGATCAGTTTTTCCAGCAAAACACTCAATTAATCTCTTCTGGCTTGATTTAGTGTCCTGCCAACTGCTGAGTTTAAACTTTCTCACAAGTATTTATTTTCAGCAAGGCTGATGATATCAGTATCAGAAGGGAGATAGATGGATAGATGCTGAAGGGGACCATCGTGATTTTTCTTCATTTGGAAGAGAGATGCTATGTTTGTAAGGGCAAAGAGGATTGTTCTGTGCACAGAGGATGAATATAGTGACTGATTTATGAAAGTTGCTTCAATGTAATCATGCTTTTCAAGTTTACTCCAGCTTCTATCCAGTATTTAGTTCGTTAAGGTGTTGACACATTTTGCTGATGTTTTTCTTAAGTGGATTATGCTCACAGCCAGTTTTTCAAAGCAAACAGATGGCTTTTTAAACAGAGCATGCCCACAGATTATTTTTTTTATGGTGTCTCTAGAATTATGACAGCTCTGTCAGAGGGGGCTGGTTTGTCATTAATTTTCTTGTGACAGATGATTCAAAGTCATTTTTGCTCCTTCAGCTTGCTCAAATGAACCAGCTTTTTAAAAATAAAAAATACAAGAAGACTAAGACATAAATCAATTGGTCTGCACATGAATGGAATTGCACTATTTTGATAAGTCCATTTCTGTTTTTAGATCACTGTAGAATAAGAATGTCTCCAAAATATTGGAAGTATGTTCAGGAGGAGTGTTTTTCTTCTTGGAACCAGATGACATGCTGTGCATTGCCTCAGACAAAACCTATAATCTGAATTGCCTGGTTACTTAAATGTGAAATTGGAATATGCATAAGGGTGAGCGGGTGGCTCAGCACCCTCACATGGGGTGTGAAGTCCCTTGGCTTCTGGGGACTTCAGAGAGGAGTCTTGGCAGGGCAGGCTCATGCTGTCATCCTCCATGTGGGCGTTGTATCAAATCCCAAGTAGTTTCCCTTAAATGAGTATCTCAGTGAATCCGTAGGCAAAGAAACAGTTTATGGGCCACCCTGAGAAAGATTTCCATGCATTGTCCTCACTCTTGAGAAGGAAGATGACATGAATAAAGAGACATAGACTCCACTGAAGCTCTTTGTATCAGCTTGTGGAACTGCATCCATCTTGTGCTGCTGCATGATGGGAAATACTCCTCCTTCATGCATGGTGTGGGTGATTGTTCCTGCTGCCTGAGGAGATGCTGGCCATGCCATAGCAGAGGACAAACTCCTAGAAGCCTTTCCCCAGACACCCCAACTAAAGGGATGCCAGGTGCGTTGGGGTACTGCGCCTTCATTGTCTTCGTTTTGCCTTCCTGTTGCACTGCCTCTCCCAAATTTGGGGCTTGGTTGTTCTTAGTGCTGTAGGGATGTCTATTTTGAGTTGTAGCTTGTGCTAAGGGAATACATAGTACCAGGTATTGACTTAGAGATGTTAAGGCTGCAAAGCATCGTCACACTGATAATGTCTTGCACATTGGTGCACCCTTTGGTGTCTTCCATCCCCTGTGCATGGTAAGAAAAAGCAGCAGCCCCACTGCAGCTGGCTCTATTCCATCCTAACCCCAGATTATTGAAATCTGTCTTAACGTACCAAGGAATCTACCAGCCTTTTTGATAACATTATCATGTCATTAAAGAAAGTGCTGTCAGCTTGCTTTGCCTATGCTGTGGTGTGTTTTCTCTGTTGCCACACGCCAGCGTGATTCCCGTGTCATTTGCAGATGGGGAGACTGGGGCATGCTGGGTTCTCCAGGCAGCTATGGGGCTCCTGGATTCTGGCCTACTGCCTTTAACCATAAGCTCAACCTCTCTCCTAGACACAAGATCATGGCTATGAGGATTAGCGCTGTATTCTTGGTTTGTTTTTTTCAAACCATGTCTTCTCACTGGATCCCAAGCTATTTGTCTGTGTGTTCCTGTAAGTGTCATGCTGCCGAGATACAAATCTCTGCAAAAGAGCTTCACACTAAATAGCACAGAGGCGCTTGCACAGTCCCAGTTCTTTTTGTTATTGCATCAAGTTGGATTCCCAGCATCTGGATAGCAATTTGCATTGTTCAGCAGGGACAGATTCCTGTCACCAGGAGATGAGGCAATCGCATTCCTGGGTGCAGGCTGCCCTCCCTGGCTGACGTGGTTTCCCACATGGTGTTTACTAGTGCAGAGGGACTTGCAAGCTACCATTGTTTCTTTGTTGTGAACATTGTTTGCAGGGGCTCAGGCGGTGCAAGTCCGGTGCCAGGCGCTGGTGAAAGAGAACTGTGCTCTCATTGGTGTGGGATAAATCCTTCTTCGTAGCTATGGGGAAAGGGAGAGTGGAGAGATGCTCCCACTGCTGGCAGGTGTCGCATTGTGACTTCTCCAAACACATCTGGTTTGAAAACCTAGGGAGGGTCGGTCGTCAGTGTGCCCTGGGTAGCGCTGTTAGTATCTGCTGTCTTCTCAGAGACCCGCAAAGCATCTGTGGGTTCGCAGGAGGTCAGGTTCGGTTCCAGGGATGAGAATGTGACATTTCAGTCAGCGGAGGTATTCCTTCTGAATATTCTGTGTATTACACGCTGCAGTGGGTGGTGTACTCTAAGCTGTAGTTCAGGTGACATTAGGAGAAGAGCAGCTCAAGTTCTTAGTGACACTGAATTTTAATAAACAGATGCATCTCCTGGCTTTTATTTATTTGTATCCTCTAGCACCAGAATCTTGTTATTTCATGGCACTTGAGCTATCAATATTGCATAAATTTTCATTTTGGCATTTCTAAACACCAACTCCTTAATACAAATTTCATGTAACATGTTTTTCCTGATAGTTTCAAACTGGATTGACGTCCCGTTAATCACCTCACCTTTACATGCTCTGATGAGATGATACAGACACAGGCTTTTGCTTGTGAAGTCCTTCATTCCTATTCTCCTGCTCAAAGGTCCCAAACAAAATGGTTCAACTGGATTCAGTGTGTCACTACAGGGTGCTGTGCTTCTTACAGGTGTGCTGTACTAAAGGAAGGCCCAAGGCTGGATAGCAAATTGGGGTGCAAGAAGGGCTGGGTAACCAGGGTCTCAGAGCTCACTGGGGACCTCCAGCTGGCAGCCATTGCTATGGGGGGGAGCGTGGCGCCTGTCCTGCTCACCCTGCCCCTTGTGCTGGCCACTGCCTTCCCCACTGAGCTGGATATCAGGCTGCAAACAGGGCTTCAGTCACCTCCTCCAGTGTCCAGTGCTGGTGATCACAAGGAGACAGTGGGGATTTGAGACTGGACCCGGGACCTGTTCCAGACCATCAAACAGCATGTCAGAGATAGAAGAACGTTATTGCTGCTTTCGGTGCCTAGCGATGTGTGTGATCCCTGACTCTCTCATTTAAAGGGTGTCTGTCTGTGCATTCCTAGGGCCAAGGAGATCTCCTGAAGAATGCCAAGAGCGAAGCCCTGGAGAACATGAAGCAGATCCAGCTAGCATGCCTGTCGTGTGGACTGAGCAAAACTGGAAGTGGGCATGCAGACGCCAAGTCGAAACGGTGCCTGGAGGCAATACAGGAGAAGGATACCGGAGATGAGAATGGGAGGCTGTGAAGGGGAGACAGAGCTGTCGCATTTGTCACAGATTTCAATAACTCTAAACTATTTTTTTAAAGCATTTAAAAATTCACACAGGAATGCCCTCTACAGGGTGTTGATAGTATTAAAATCCTCACAATGTCAGTATTTTAATGCAGTTAATTTATCTAAGTTAAACCCTGGTAGTGAGATTTCTAATGAAGCCAAGCTGTCTGTATGCAAGTGCGTGTGTGTGTGCGCACATGCAAATCCTGTAGACACCCTTTCATGCATTGCATTAGTCATTTGCTAATTTATTCCTTTGTCATCTTTGAATAGGCCTGCTCATTCTGAAGATCAAAACAAATAGAGAGTACTTGTATCAGTTTTGTGCTTTATTTTACTCTCCAGCTTTTATCATTTCACTTATAGGTTACATTACTGTTACGCTGTTTAAACAAACGAAATACAACAACAAATGTCACCAACAGCTGTTTCTGTGAGGACAAAAACAGTGGTTTGCGGCAGATCCTGAATGTGATTTTTAATGAACAATTCAAACCAAGTGAATGGGATATTAAATGGTCAGAGTCGCTGGATAGATTATGATCACGTTTGAGGTGTACATTTCACCGAATTTTAACAAACTGCTCTTCGGGATGCACCCAGACAGCACGTACTAACATAAGAACTAGCTGATTTATTTCATTCCAGTAAATCAGTGCTACTTTGTAGATCTGCAGGACAGCTACGGCCTTTGCTGATTGGCACTAACTTGTGTAGTAATGACAAGAGCTAGTCAGCCCTTCAGTTACAAGGAGAGCTGTGAATATCCTTTGGTGATCATGAACTCTAAAAGTGAGCTTCAGTCTGTTCTGAAACACCCCGTGATGCTGGTATTAGAAGGAAGGTTTTACAGATTTCACAAGCTGTGAGGTTTACAGCAAGAGGTGTGGGAGGTCAGATCTTGCTCGCTGCCTTCTGCTTAGATGTTGAAGTCAGTTGGATGAAGTGAGCAGGATCTGGCCCTACGTTGTTGTGGTTAAAAATCATGCTATGCTAGACATTTGAAGCAGGGCTGCAGAACTGCTACATATGTAGTGTAGAGAAATAGCTCGGGGAAAAAACAGGGTACCAGCATTTTTGTGCAAATACCCTGCCATTGTCATATGTTTAGGATGATTTTGAGAATTGGATACCTCCTTGTTCTGCTGTAGAAAGGAGATGGAGAATGTCACAAAGCAACGCACCCTTGCCCCTCCCACTGTCCAATTCATGTATATTCACAACATTCATTTCAATCGTTTAAGTACTGTGCTTGAGTGTAGTATTTGTGTTACCTTTAACAGGACTAAGTGTTTTATGGTTATAAAAAGACTATATTTATTTAAAGCATTGCTTTTATTTTGAAAAGCTACTTTTTAAATTAATTTGATTAACAAATATGGTAATTTTCTGAACTTAACAAAAAGTAATTGCTGAAAGTTTGACCATTGGAGAATCTTATATAGCTATTGTCTTAAGTTATTTTTGACTTCTTAATAACACTATTATGTTCATGTTGCACATTACTGAGAGAGTAAAGCTATGAAACAACTTTGACCATGTTTTTAAAGTGATTTAATGCAAAAGGTAATCAGCAAGACATGGATAAAGGTGGGTTAGAGTGGGTAAGTTGCTTGAGATGCAGTTCCTCATAGGAACCATATTATTGCAAAAGTTATAACTCGGATGTCTTAAATACCATTTCAGTAAAACCTGCCAGACTTGTTCACATTCAAACCTAAATCCTTTGTTTATCTCTCCATTAAGTTATGAGTGGGTATTCAGCCTTCGTTGAGGTCTGGCGAGAGATATTTTTCAAGTTCCAGGCAAGGCATAAAGCCCGGATCAATAATGTAAGTGTGCCCTTTTGGGTTAGCTTCCTGATTTCATCATGTCTATGTGAAAAGCAGCACTTGGCCTTCAGGATTTACAGTTGTTAATCTAGCGCCACCTTTGGAAAGCATCTCTCAGAAGGAAGAGGTTGCTTCAGGAAGCTAGCCTCTTGGTACTTCATTTAAACCTAGAAGTAGCTTTTTTTCAGTTTGAAAGGCTATCTTAATGTCTGTACTGGAGCTGCTGGCAAAATACCTTCTAGTCCTCCTTCCTTCTCTGATGTTATAAACAAATGAACATAAAATTACATAGAGAAGGGCTTGCTTTCTGTGCTCACATAGAAAGGGATGCCACATAGCTCTTGCTCTTACATGTATTTGCACACCTACAAGACAGTGGCTGGAAATCCCATAGCCTGCATCCGCACGCCTTTCATGCCAGGTTTAGAATTAATATTGTGTCCTGTGCCAAGGTCATACTGTGTGGCTTTTTTTGCCAAAATACAGGGAGCGGAAAACCTTGGGCATCCTGGACTGACCCCCGTGGCTAGGACTGTGCCTGAGATGGTGCCCACAGCCCTGCAGCTGGAGTAGCTCCACCTTCCCTCCTGCATGAGGAGACAGCTGGCAGCAAAAGCTCACCTTGCTCTTCTGTGTCTCGTTCAAAGTCACTGGGAATGGATGGTAAAGTGTCAGTCAGCGTAATAAAAATTCAGTCTTCAAGAAAAACACATGAAAAATCATATTCAGCATCATCAGCAACAACCCACAAGGGACTAACAGCTTGGCCTTTCAGGGAGGGTTTCATGCCATGCCTGGTTTCTTGCAGTGGCACAGTCACAATTTGCCAGATGTTCCACCTGAATAGGAGGATATTATCTATAGCACTTCTGGGGTAGTGATGTTAGGAAAGGGTTACGAGTATTTGCATTTCTTCACAGTGTGTTTTAGCAAATAGAATTCAGAGAACCTCTCAGGGACTGGCATAGGGAGGTGTCTTCCAGAGGCAATATGGGATTGAATCAAACTGGGTTCTCCATCCACCTCTGCCACCAAATCGTACATCTTTACAGTAGCTATTTTCCCTGTGTCATTCTCTCATGTGTAAGATAGGGGTGACGATGTTTTCCTTCCCAGGCATGGACAAGGTGACAGATTTCTGAAACCCCTTTCAGTGTGATGGTGCTCTCAGGAGAATATCCGGACACTGAGTTTGGGCTGTCCGGAAACACCAGTGTCTGAAATGCCAGGTCCTCCCACCGTTGGTGAGTGCAGGTGAGCCAGCACGTGTGAGGGCTGAGCCATGACCTGCTCCCCTCTCCTGAGGGCATCTGTTCCTCCAGCGCTCAGGGGTGTGTTGTCCACATGTTTATGTGTCTGGCACCTACTAAACTGCACCTTTGGTCAAGTGTGGCAGAGGGACAGTTGCCTCCAAGATGTTAAGTTCCTGCAAACTTCCCAAGCAAAGATGAGATGAGTGGCTCAGAGGGGCCCCGACAGCACCTTCCCTGGGTGCTTCAGTGTGACCTCTGTGTGTTAGGCACTGGGGCCCACAAAAGAGTGTGGATGCAGAGGTTTCACTTGGATTTTGCTTCTTATGTATATGAAGGAATCCAGCCATGAAGCATGGGAAACGAGGTGTTTCTATGCTCTAAGGAGCATGGGAAACAGCTGTTCATGCACCCGATTAGTTTTAAATCGGCAGGAATAGTTTTTACCAAATTTCATGTGCTGGAACAGGAATGACCCCTTCCTCCTCCCTCTCTTGAGCTTGGAATGAGTTGAAGCACCATGTTGTTCTGCTGCTTTCTGTATCATTTTTCATGCATTTTATTCCCTTTTTTTAAAAAAAAAAAAAAGGATAACATAGCTTCCCAGTGCAAACAAGGTAAGAGTTTTGCATGTTACTCCTTCTGAGATTCATCTCCCAAAACAGATTGTTATCAGATAATTGCATGCATAGGGAGAGCTTTCCTGTATAATAATCCATCTCTTCCATCTATCTGTTCAGACTAACACATTAGGCAGTAGCCTTCTTGGCCCCTGTTCCACTCCTATAGTGACAGACAGCAGTCTTGTGCAGGGGACTAACTCGGGAAGCTTCAGAAAAGAAGGCGGTGAGAGGGTGGCAGGAGCGATCCTGTCTCACCTTCCCTGCTTGCTGTGGGACTGAGCATGGCAACCCTGGCTCATCACAGCAGCAGTAAATGATGTATGCGTTCAATAAACCTGAGATTTACTTCTTGTAAAGTGCAATGCTAACAGGAAGAAGGTGATTGTGAAGGAGGAAAACATCTGGGCACAGTGAATGCACTTGAGAAAAGACAAGCACCAGGCACCCAAACGCCCACCCCATCAGCCCCTATCACCTCTCTGGGCAGGCATGAGAATCCATAGGGTTCCATAGTATTGTGCCTGTAAAATTGTCTCCAAATTGCCATGTCAAGCAGAAGGCAGTACACTTCCCTGGGCAGCCGGTGAGTACTGTTGGGGTGCATTTCCCGGCTCCAAGGCGTGAGTGTTGTTTGAGACCATTCTGGTGCGGAACCTTTGGGTTGTCTTTGCACAGACTCAGGCTGAGCAGTCGTGCATTTGCTTTCCACAGTGTGTCCCTGAAAACCCGTTTCCTTTTTAAAACTGTGTTGGGGAATATGTGAGTTCAGTAACTGAGATCTGAGCGGCCGGGCCAGAAATGTGATGCGAGTGCTGTCCCACTAGGTGTTCCCCTGCCAACAGAGTACTGCCTGAACATGCCCCCAGTCAAACATTCTAAATGAGGACTTTCAGGTCCCTTCGATTATTCGAAACGTTTATGAAAAAATTGATTTTGCAGGAAATATTCATGGATGCATTTCAAGAAAATGTGCAGAAATCAAAGCCTTGGTCAACAAATGCCTGAGAAGGAGGCTCAAAGTGTTATGTTTGACAGCTGTTTGCTGTGCACAGGGCTCCCAACCCTGTCCTGGAAACTGGAAGAAAAACGATGGATTGCAAAGGCAGATTTGAGTTGTTAGTGGTGTTAGAAGTATTATCCCTGGTAAATTGTGCAGTGGGGACTTTTTTATTTATTAAGATGTGAGTATAATAGGGTTGGGAAGCAAATGTAATACTTGAGGCCAAAAGTAAGTGAGCATGGACAGGAGGTGTCATGTTGGCATGTGTTGCAGGATCCTGAGTTTTGGGGATCTCCATGGGTGAGCACTGGCCAAGAGCCTCCAGAATGGGGCTGTCACCCTCCCTGCAGTGGCAGTGAAGGGCTGCTGGGGCAGGAAGGAGGTTGGCATGATGGGGTTGATTTCCACCAGCAAAAGTTTGCACAGATCTTGATGAAGTTTGGGGCATGGTGGCGGTGGTAATCGGTCCCATCCCTGGCCCAAGGATTAGTGTGGCAGTGGGAGAAACCCTCAGCAGGTGGGACGGTCTGGGGCCATGGCCCTGGGACCTAGAGGAACTCGCACCAGTGAGAATCCCCAGATCTGGGTGGGTTTGCAGCAGCTGGGGCTGCTGCACTGATGGCACTGGACTCAAGCAGTTTGTCGCTGTGGCCTGGCAGGTAGAAGTGCTGTTTGGTGTGGTTTCTTACTGCGGGTGTCAATCAGTTTTAAGTGACACCTCATTAAATCACCTCATTAAATCACCTCATTTGACTCTGGCATGCAAAAATCACAAAATTGCTGTGCTTCGGTAACATAATGTGCCAGCAAGAGCACTGTAGGTACTGCTTTTTTGTAAGACAAAACTTATGATCTTTTTTGACCCAGAAGTATTAGTCCTCAAAGTCAATCCGACTGTAGTTCATCCTCCATCTCTGAAGTGAATTTAATCAGGAGCTTAGAATATGGGAAGAGATCGAATATGCCAGGTAAAGCATTAATTTTGGATGGCATCTAAAATGCAGCTAAATGAGACACCAGGTATACAGGAGGGAGATGAGAATAGAAGTAGACAAAGGTCTGTATTAATCTGGCTTGTCTGCAGCCACATGTGGGGAGAATGGAGGAATGTGGATGAATTATTTTTACGCTTCTTGACATAGGGTCTGCTGGACCAGCTACACATAATACAATTAGAAACGAGACACAAATTAGGATTCAGAGAGCAGGAGCTGCTATGGTTATGTATGATGCTGATGGATAGAGAAGGGTAGTCGCAGCAGAGCGCAGCNAGCTTCCCAGTGCAAACAAGGTAAGAGTTTTGCATGTTACTCCTTCTGAGATTCATCTCCCAAAACAGATTGTTATCAGATAATTGCATGCATAGGGAGAGCTTTCCTGTATAATAATCCATCTCTTCCATCTATCTGTTCAGACTAACACATTAGGCAGTAGCCTTCTTGGCCCCTGTTCCACTCCTATAGTGACAGACAGCAGTCTTGTGCAGGGGACTAACTCGGGAAGCTTCAGAAAAGAAGGCGGTGAGAGGGTGGCAGGAGCGATCCTGTCTCACCTTCCCTGCTTGCTGTGGGACTGAGCATGGCAACCCTGGCTCATCACAGCAGCAGTAAATGATGTATGCGTTCAATAAACCTGAGATTTACTTCTTGTAAAGTGCAATGCTAACAGGAAGAAGGTGATTGTGAAGGAGGAAAACATCTGGGCACAGTGAATGCACTTGAGAAAAGACAAGCACCAGGCACCCAAACGCCCACCCCATCAGCCCCTATCACCTCTCTGGGCAGGCATGAGAATCCATAGGGTTCCATAGTATTGTGCCTGTAAAATTGTCTCCAAATTGCCATGTCAAGCAGAAGGCAGTACACTTCCCTGGGCAGCCGGTGAGTACTGTTGGGGTGCATTTCCCGGCTCCAAGGCGTGAGTGTTGTTTGAGACCATTCTGGTGCGGAACCTTTGGGTTGTCTTTGCACAGACTCAGGCTGAGCAGTCGTGCATTTGCTTTCCACAGTGTGTCCCTGAAAACCCGTTTCCTTTTTAAAACTGTGTTGGGGAATATGTGAGTTCAGTAACTGAGATCTGAGCGGCCGGGCCAGAAATGTGATGCGAGTGCTGTCCCACTAGGTGTTCCCCTGCCAACAGAGTACTGCCTGAACATGCCCCCAGTCAAACATTCTAAATGAGGACTTTCAGGTCCCTTCGATTATTCGAAACGTTTATGAAAAAATTGATTTTGCAGGAAATATTCATGGATGCATTTCAAGAAAATGTGCAGAAATCAAAGCCTTGGTCAACAAATGCCTGAGAAGGAGGCTCAAAGTGTTATGTTTGACAGCTGTTTGCTGTGCACAGGGCTCCCAACCCTGTCCTGGAAACTGGAAGAAAAACGATGGATTGCAAAGGCAGATTTGAGTTGTTAGTGGTGTTAGAAGTATTATCCCTGGTAAATTGTGCAGTGGGGACTTTTTTATTTATTAAGATGTGAGTATAATAGGGTTGGGAAGCAAATGTAATACTTGAGGCCAAAAGAAGGCGAGCATGGNAATGGGGCTGTCACCCTCCCTGCAGTGGCAGTGAAGGGCTGCTGGGGCAGGAAGGAGGTTGGCATGATGGGGTTGATTTCCACCAGCAAAAGTTTGCACAGATCTTGATGAAGTTTGGGGCATGGTGGCGGTGGTAATCAGTCCCATCCCTGACCCAAAGATTAGTGTGGCAGTGGGAGAAACCCTCAGCGGGTGGGACGGTCTGGGGCCATGGTCCTGGGACCTAGAGGCACTCGCACCAGTGAGAATCCCAGATCTGCGTGGGTTTGCAGCAGCTGGGGCTGCTGCACTGATGGCACTGGACTCAAGCAGTTTGTCGCTGTGGCCTGGCAGGTAGAAGTGCTGTTTGGTGTGGTTTCTTACTGCGGGTGTCAATCAGTTTTAAGTGACACCTCATTAAATCACCTCATTAAATCACCTCATTTGACTCTGGCATGCAAAAATCACAAAATTGCTGTGCTTCGGTAACATAATGTGCCAGCAAGAGCACTGTAGGTACTGCTTTTTTGTAAGACAAAACTTATGATCTTTTTTGACCCAGAAGTATTAGTCCTCAAAGTCAATCCGACTGTAGTTCATCCTCCATCTCTGAAGTGAATTTAATCAGGAGCTTAGAATATGGGAAGAGATCGAATATGCCAGGTAAAGCATTAATTTTGGATGGCATCTAAAATGCAGCTAAATGAGACACCAGGTATACAGGAGGGAGATGAGAATAGAAGTAGACAAAGGTCTGTATTAATCTGGCTTGTCTGCAGCCACATGTGGGGAGAATGGAGGAATGTGGATGAATTATTTTTACGCTTCTTGACATAGGGTCTGCTGGACCAGCTACACATAATACAATTAGAAACGAGACACAAATTAGGATTCAGAGAGCAGGAGCTGCTATGGTTATGTATGATGCTGATGGATAGAGAAGGGTAGTCGCAGCAGAGCGCAGCGGGAGTTTTGCAGCCCCGCAGTTGCTTCATCACTGCGCTGTGATGATCACTGTGATGATCACATCACTGTGCGGGGGGGAGGGCAAGCGGCGCTGCTGCTCCCTCCTGCAAAAAGCAGATAGGCCAAAGTATTGGTCTCTGCTGCACCTTGGGTTCTCCCAAAATAAAAAATGAAGAAATAGAGTGTGCTGGAGAGGCAGAAACAAAGTATTGAAGAATGTAGTGAGACCAGCAAGTCCACTGCTTGCTAGTGTTGATGTACTGTCCTTCCTGCCTTTGCCTTTGTGATTCGTGGGCCCTGACTCCGCCATGCCCGGCTGGTTTGCAGCAGCCTTCCTGCACAAATCAACTGGTTTGCAGCAGCCTTCCTGCACAAGGTGTTTCCAGAGCCAGCGCAGCACAGATGCACCTGAGCTGTGCCACCAGCACCAGGGAGAATCTGGTTTGCCCACCCTAGTGGCCTCTAGGTTTTATGGACTCCAAGCAGTGGGAAGGAAACTACTTGTGCAATGGTTTTGTGTGGAACCAGTGGGCGCTCAGCCTAGGGCTGCAGGGAGCCCTCTCTGGGATGTGTGCGGCTGCCCAGGGCTGGCAGCAGCTCACTGTGGGGCTGCTCGCTTGGAGACTACCTGGTGAGGCCGGTCTTAAGAGGCTCAGACCAACCGCAGTGTGAGGAGGCCCAGCTCCCATCAAAGCCCAACTGTAACTTCTCCTGTTGTGCTGTGACTGCCTTTCACCCGCGTCTCATCTGGAAGCGGCCAGGCACCCACAAAACCAGCCCACTGGTTCCTGCTGAGGCCCGTCCCAGCATCCTGGAGCTTGCTGCCTGGCCAAGGCAAGTGGTACATTGTCCCATCTCCTGAGTGGGAGGGAGACAGCACCGTTTCGGGACTGGCATTAGACAGCGGTTTGGAAACAAAGTTATTCTGAGGTATTGAATGTATTGACCAAGAGAACAACCTGGAGATGCACAGCAGCGGGCAGATGATGACCTGGTAGAGCACCCCCTTGTCAGATCAGCCAAAACATTTTGGAAGTGACTGAGCACAGAGGTAAGAATTGCTGTCGGAGGAAACCCAAAACACCAAGTCCACAAGACTGGCGTAGGTTTGCAAACAGTGTTTGAAGTTGGCTAGGACTTGCTGTGAGGCACGTGTCCCTTCCAGCAAGCAGAAGCTGCATTTCAGAAAACCCTGCTGCAATACTTACGGTCTGAGCAGAGGCTGGGTATATGCAAGTGACTGCCTACAATCCGGCAGACTGGGGGGATCGGCAAACCCAAGCAGAGCTGCGGGTCAGGAGCTGTGAAAACTTCCAGCATTGTCATCACTGGTGTTTCAGACTTGTGCCACATCTGACTGTTTCGCAAAGGAAAGCTTGTCCCTGGCCCAAGGCCATCTGCAGAGCTCAGCACCTGGGGCAGCTTGGTGGGGCTGAGCAGAGAGAGCTCTCCAGGAGGAGCCTTTGCCTTCATCTGTGCTGCTCCATCTGCCAGCTGGGTGCTGGGATGGAGGTGTTACCCAGAGTAATTTGTCAGCGAGCTGGGCGCCGTCTGTTGGCACAGCTGACCTCTTTGCTGAGATATGGAAAACCACACGTAGACTTCCATCTAAATTGCTTGCCATTTGATACTTGTATTTCCCATCATGGCTTGCTTTCCCCCTGCCACTGGGAACTTTGAAAATATTGTGACTTTTATTTCAGCGGTGTTCTCCCATCATGGGATATATTAGAAGAGCTATAATGAAGGCTTGTGATGGGTTGTGTCGGTTCCGTAGAAGAGAATAATTTTTTTATTGTTCTTATTGATTCTAATTTGATATCTCCTAGCATGGTGATTGCAATAAACCTGCAGCTGTGATTCAGTTGGAATTGTCTCTCCTAGGTCTTAAGGAGATGTGTTATGCGAAAACTGACACCGTGGTCTGTCACACTCTGCACGTAGAAGCTGTTACCAGGGGATTATTTTTTTTAATGCTTAAAGGTCATAATTAACATCAAATGAACACGAATGTCCCCGGCAAATTACCAGGCAGCAAATTAAGGACAGATGAAAGTCTCCAATGTGGAGTCAGATGACAGCATTAATGAAGACAGAATGGCACCAGTTTTGATTCCTCCCATTATTTATATGAATTGGATGTGAAAATTGACTAAATAGTATTTAGTGACAAAGTGCATGGGAGAGAGCCTTAGGTCTGATGAGGAATTTTTATTGGGTAGCCTTACAGTCTGGGGCTTCTGGATCACAGCTATCCAGCGAGAAAAAGCAGCTTATGTCGTCTTAGTACTCGTGGCAGCAGGTAGCAGTAAGACCTGCCCTTTTCTAGAAGGCAAGCAGGACACAGGACACTGCTCTGAACTGTATCCTGGAGAGGTTCAGGACATCCCTGTGTGGTACCTTCCAACTGCTGGGAGCTCCCCAAGAGGAGGCCAAGAATCTTCCACTCTAAAAATGTGCACAATTAGCAGTGTCTCAGCCTGATGGTGAGACCAGGGTGGGTTTCTGGGGACATTGGCGCCTGTAGCAGCTCCTCTGTGCATGGGGCTGCTAGCTGTCTCATGCAAGGCAGATTTTTCTGGGCAGTAAAACTCTTTCTTGAAATAGATACTGAAATAGGTATTTTTAAGCAGCAGTTTGTCTCACCTGATTTAGCTGTGCATGTTAGGAGAAGATTTACTTTTATCCAAATAGTGCCAGATTCATGCTGTTTCCTGTGAGTATTTGTACTGGAAACCCTTGAAGAGAAACCAAGCCTTTATCTGCATAAAACCAGCTCACTGTGACAGCCTGTCACAAAGTGCACACTTGTACAGGGCCAGGTGATTTACCTCCTCCATAATTTTTTGTGTTCTTTGACCAGGACAATTTGAGAAAGGTGACGGGGACATTGTGGGGATTCAGGTTATCCTGTAAAAACATGGAGGCAGATACTGCTGTTGGCTGACAAATGTTTTGTGATACTAAAGGGTTTGAACCCTCACATCTGCAAAAGTAAAGCGGGGGGAGAAAGGGTGGCTTTCAACTACAAGGATCCTGTACTCATTGCTTCTGACAGTAGGGTCTGAGGTGAACTGTGACACCACCGTGGGGTGAGTGGCCAGGAGAATCCCTCGTAGCAAATGCCAGACACCCCCAGCCCAAGCAGAGCAGCATTCTTGGCAGGAGGAAAGCCACGGGGAGGAAACAGAAACCTGTCAGCAAGATAAAGTGCCACGTCTTGTTTTGTTTGGTACTAACATTGCAACCTGGTCTGATGGGAACACGAAGATAATTTTCAAGAGACTGAAGCAGACACAAGGACAGTGTCATGAAATTTGGAAGGTCAGCATCAGGGATGGTAAGGTGTCTCTGCTGCTCCTGCATAACAGATTTCAACCCCTTCAGTGAGGTAAATTAACTTTTTCCTTGGGCCTGGCCGTGCCTTTACAGCAAATCATGAACCCTCTGTTTCCTCCTGCACTGAAAATAGTTGCACCTTCTCCTGGGAAAGGCAAATTGATTGTAGGGAGTTCAAAGAATGAAAGCTGAGCAGGTGGCTTTCTAGATTATACACTTTTCTTGGCAAGAGCTACTTCTCTGAGCAACGTGCCTGCTTGTAAGAAAGAAACACAGAGAGCACTGTAATTCCCTGGGATGGGAGCAGTGGCGGCGGCGGCTGGAGAGTGAAGGTTCTGCAGAGTGAATCTGTTTAACTGCACATCCCATTAAAGCAGGTGGCTGGATGGAAAATTGCCTCTAACGGCATCCAGAACGGCTGCGACCTCAGACGGGGAATTAGTGCCATTGCCTGTGTGGCTATGTCTGCCAGAGAGCCCCAGTGTGAAGCACAACTGCGCTTCTGCCTCCCGCCATAGGGGAGGGTCAGCCCTTGGGCATGGGAAGAGCGGGGCCACGGGGCCTGGCGCTCCCCCTGCTCAGCCCTGCGGGATGGTGCAAGGGCACAGGAGGACTGCAAGGATGCAGGGTGGTGGGGGGCAAGGCATGTAGCCTCTGGTCTCATGCTGTTTTTTACCAAGTGAATGTCCTCCTCTTGGAGAAGGCACCTCAGTCCTGCTAGGTCCCTGCTGAGTGGCTGATTTGTGCCAGATGACCATGAAAGCACCATTTCTTGTAATGCCCATTCAATGGGTGGGGAGGTTTGTCCTCATTTCCTGGAAGGGCTCCTGTGGGACTTCTGCACTCCTGGTGCTGGGACTGTGACTGTTCTAATGTTATTACACCCTGCAACCCTCAGGCAAGGAAGGTGGTGTGCCCTCACTGGACACAGGAGGGACACGGAGGCAGAAAGCACAGGGGACTGGCTAATGGGGACCTGAGGTCTGTGGTAGAGCAGGGAACCAAACTTCTCCCTGGGAATGTAATGCAGCCCTCGTATTCTCCATGCAGGACACAACTCCCCATCCTTCACAAACTGCTAAGTCCAAGGAAAACTTTTAACTGGGGAGTTAAGCTTTTTTTTTTCTTTAAGACAGGTGAGAGAGAGATGATGAGGGATAAAGGTAATTAATTACATCAGTCTGTCTTTTGAATGCCGGTTGTTCTGTAACTGACTGAATAGAAATTTTTGAAAGCACCATTTAAGTAGGCATACGATTAGCCAAGATTAATGTGGATTTTTGCCTGGTAGCCTAAATCTAGTATTTTTCAGTTAGTAATCGTTTCAGGTCAGTGGATCTTCTTGTAAGAAGGAAAAGAGTATAGTTCTACAACAGAGTTTATGGGGTTCACTTGTCATGTGAAAGGGATTTAGAGCTGTTTTCAGCACCTGAACTGTTTCTGACATTTAAGGGAGCCCGTAATGTCCTCTCAGAGGAAGCCACAAAGACATTTTCTCTTGTGCTAATGCTGATGTTCATATGGAGAGTTGCCCAAAATCCTTCAGTCACAGAGCATTACCAGTCCCTTTATATAATGCTATTTGAGCCCATCACTTAGGAAAAGAGATCACAGGTACTTTTTTTTTCCCCGAGAGATTGTTCTACCTGGAAATCCTGGTCTCCATAGCATAAGCACAGGCTGCACTTCAGCAAAATCTGTCGGGGGCTGAGCAATCTCTTTGCTTCAGTGAAACTACTCATGTACTACTGCTGGTGGTGAGTGTTTTGTGCTGATCGGCAGCCCAGAAAATCCAAGGTTTCCTGCAACCAAAGCACTTCCTCTCTTCCACCACAGGTAGAACATCCTTATGAAGGACTCCGCATTGGTTATGGTGTGTTGCTAGCTGGGTTACAACAGCTGCATTTGCACCTTGGCACAGGCTGAGAGGTCTCCGTGCTCTGGCCAGCTGCAAGATGTACAGCACAGTCTTTGCTATGAGGCTGCACTTCATCATCCCTGCTGGTTTAGTTTATCCATCTTCTTCCAGCTCATGGTTTACAATGGTTTTTGAGCAAACAGACCTTTCTTTGGCCATATTGGTGCAGACTTATCCTTCTCAGCTGTTTCTTTCAGGCATGATGAGCAGAGGCCTCGCCAAGGAACCTCACGCTTGCTGCCACTGTGCTGCAGTCTTCTACCTTATCCCTGGCTCTGCTGGTGAAAGGTTCCCTTTGAGCTGTGTGCTCCTGACATGGGTGAGTTTCCAATGAGCATGTCAGGTCTCTTCAGAGTGCTTCTCCATCTCTGCTTGCACTTGGCTTTAAAAGCCAAAGGCACTTTAAGTCTCTTCTGTATTATTAACTTCAGGAGCTGCAGTGCACCTGGTCACTGGGTTAAATATCCTTTAAAGTGCTGTACAAAGAGGAAAGCAAAGCCTTTTCTATAACGGCTTCAGATGCCGCAGCAGAACAACTGAATTGTTTAGAAAATAATTGCCTTAAAACCCCTGCTTTTATGGTCTGCTCTTCTCATGCAAGTTTGTGCTCAAATAGCTCTCTTGGGCTGTGCAGCATGAGCAGAGGATGGGGAGGCTGTGTCCATCCTTGCAGGCAGGGCCAGTGTGCCTGAGAAAATGATGAAGGCTTTTCCCCTAGTGCTTGGGGCACCCCTGAGTCTGTTTTTGGGGGGGACACCAGTTATGAGCTGCATTTAACTACTGTCATGCTGAGGCTGAAAACATCTCCATGTGATAAATGTGTGAGGTCCCATGTGTTAGCCTGTGGGGATACTGCAGAGTGGCCTTCATGATCGCGTTCCCCTTCCCAGGGGGAGGAGTTGAGCCAAAGACTGATGCCACATGGAAACTTGCTTCATGGAGAAGAGGCTTGTTTCAGTGTAGATAAAGTGATCCCCAGCTGACTCTGCATGAAAGAGACAAGAGTGTCCCTTCCACAAAGCATACACATCACTTGACCACATAGGCATTTCCTGCGGCCACTTCTCTATTCATCCCACAGGCTTGATCAAGTTCTTCTGTTTCCAAGAGCTGAGATAATGCTGTAGGTGCTCTCACCCCACAGCAGCCGTGAGGCAAAGCCTTGATTTAAACGTCAAGGAGAGAGATTTGTGTTAATGTGTCAGATATCACATTTCTGAAGGGCTTCAGTGTGAGTATGACCAACTACCGTGACTCAGCTGGTATGTTGTAACTTGATTGGTTGTACCCCAAGAAGAAACTTAAAATCAGTTTCCCAGTGGTTGAACACTGTTAAACATATGTGGACAGCTAAAATGGCCTAGATTTGAAAGTTAATTGAGACTAAGCTAATTAAGGCTAAAGTAGTTATGAATGTGACTATCCCCAATAGTGTTTGATGGGTTTAACAAAGTAGCCTTAAATTCAGACCTTTAGTTAACAGAGACTAAATGCCTTATTTGACAAGTGCTGAGCTGGAGAACTGCCCATGGATGCAGGGCAGCTCCCGGCGGGTTAACACATCACTGCTGCTCAGCGACTGAAAACTGGCAGCAAGGTGAGAGAACAGGGCAGTTAACCAAAAAGCTCCAAGGTAAAGAAACCACAGTCTGTGAGGCTGTGTTTTGTCATTATAATCCCTCATGCTTTGACTGAGCCATATGGCAGTAGTTTCTTTCACATCACATCCCTGGGGCACAGGTGATGCCGATCTCCCACTTTTAAATTAGCTGGTGCATTGATAAATTGGATGGCAATGTGAGCTGTAGCAGATTATTGCACAGTTACTCCCCAGCAGTCAATGTGGTGCTGTGCTTTCACCACTCTAGTCTTGCCAAAAGGGAGACGGGAGTGCAGAGTTGCTGGCTGGTGGTCAGGGTTCTCTCAGCGTTCACTACCCTCCATCCTCTCTGCTCCTGTCCTCTGGAGGAGCTGAGGAGGCACTGCCCCAGCCCAACCTTCATTGAAGGGCAGTGCCTCTCCCTTACAGAAAGGCAGCCACTTAGGGGGTTGCAGCAGTGAAGACCTAGTTTGGGGACCTGAGCCAGCCCACGGTTGTGTTGAGGCATGTGGCTACCTCTGCCCCCATCCTCCTGGTGTCAAGGTGAGGGCAATATCTCCAATGCCTATATCAGGTGAACCTGGCTGTTTCCCGTCACCTCTGGGAAAAAGCTTTTCTTGCCTTTGTCTTGGAGGGATGTTGGGGGTAGTATAGATGCACCTCAGTCTAGCTTTCTTGGGAAGCATGCCATCCAGCCTGGAGCTTCTAGGTTTTGTGTGTTGTTCAGCCTGGACTAAGTCTCTGACCCACTGCTGAGCTGGCAGCCTCTCCTCTGTTTGCACAAGGAGCTGGGAGATTTTCTGTGCTAAGTGAATGCCCTCCTGGCTTGGAAGGGGCTGTGCTGTTAATTCCTCTGCTTGGCAGAGCTTCTGTGCTCGTGTTTTCTTCTGAATCACAGAGTTCAGTGGTGCAAATCACTCTGTTGCTGTAAATGAAACTCAAGGAAGGTAGGCAGCCCATATCACGTACACAGGTAAAGGTTTTAAAATGAGGTCTTTCTATTATCTATGTGAAGAGGAGTCCCTAGGAATCATCTTCCACTCTTCTTCTCAAATCATTAGGGTATATGCTGATTAACAGAGGGGAGATGAGCAGGAACAGGAGTCGCCTGGAGCAAGCACAGAATGTTTCCATTTTGGAGGGAATAACTTCTTGTGCTGTCATTATGTGGGAAGCAAGGGAATTTTTCACCCTGACTTCCAGATTGCACAGAATGAAGCCTTTGTGGATGAGGGAAAGCTGAACAAATGTGGCTACTTTGAATCAAAGCTGCCTTCTGCTTGTACTCTGATGCAAACATGAAGCAAGTGGTATGATCCTTCACTTGCTGTTTTTCAGTATGTATTGTACATTGTTTCAGATTGATTTCAATTAATAGAATTTATTCACCACCCATTTGACATCTTTATCTGAGCTTAATATTCACCTATGGCTTCAGTAAAATCAGTATTTCATACCTTAAATTATGCATGCACTGCAGCACTGCTGGCATCTTAAGGACCTTTGTGCAATTATTTGATTCACCCGTTTTTCGGTGTCTGCTAGAAAATAGTGGGGGAATTCTGCTGGCCTGCTGGATAGTGGTGCCTGGCTGCGGCACAATGTGTGCTGTGGGTGGGAAGGCTGGCAGAGCTGCCCCTGTGCTAGGACCTCAAAAGCCTCCACCTTGAATGCCAACACTGAGGCCTTCGCTTTCCCCCTTCAGCACCAGAGGACTGCCCTGATCCCCTCCCACCTCTGTTTTTTCCTTTGGTTTTGGTTTCTCCTTGCTTAGCATTTCCTTGGCCATGGCTCCTGGGTTTTATTCTCCTCTCTCCCTTTCTTCCCCTGGTGAGCATGGCGCAGCTCTGTGGCAGTTGCCATAGAGATAACAGAGCCTTATCTCTACCTCTGCTTTTCTCTCCTTCTGTGAAAGGGGCTCTTACCCCTCTGTAGCTTGGCTAGCTGAGCCAGCTGCATCAACTGCAAATGTGTCCTGCAGTCTGACAAGCTGTGTACCCCTGACCTGGGATGGATGGCTGAGGCATTATATTGTACTTTAGGCTCCCAGTAATTGGCACTGATCTGTGCATGCTAATGGAGGACACTGAATCTCCAAGTAGCCCTGTGGCACAACTGGACCTATGATCCCACTGGCCCTTCCTGGTTCCATGCCCCTAAATCTCAATCCACCATCTGCCTTCAAGCTGCTGGGCACCCTGGTCCTCCTTGGGTGCAATGGCCACAGCAGCAAGAGTGCCAGTGCCTTTGAACCCCTGTTTGCCTGGGCAGGATATGCAGGAGAGAGGCAGATAGAGAAAGAAGGAGTAAGGGACTTCACTCTGGTCAATTCTTTAATTTCCTTCCCTCTGTGCCCTGGCCATGACTTTAGGTTGCTGCAGCCTGTAGCTGAGTCAGTAGCAGTGCTGCGAGATTCATGGCTAGTGACCGGTTGGGAGATGAAAGGTAACTGGTTTTCTCCTGATCTAATCTCACAGTCCAGGGGGAAGAGATAATGTGGAAACTAAGGAAAGTGCTGAGAGTTAGTGTCCTCTGCTGACCTCATGAATACGATTATCTGAAAGGATGACTTTTACTTGGCAGCTTTGTACATGCTGTTTCAGAGCTATTATCTTGTACATTGATTCAAAGTGATCAATATGCCTTCAAGAAGTTTGTCTTAAGTACTTCTGACAATTTATTAATAGAAGTCATTTGAGCAGTCGGACTATTCAGGAAACTTAGACTTCTTACTGTTCAAAAGGTTGGTTGCTGGGAATGTAATATGTAAAATGTTAATTTTGCTTTATACTTTTCTAAGAATTTGACAGAAGAGAAGTTTTGCTCATTTTAAGTGCAGTAGAAATAGCAACATGACCACTCCAAACTCAGAGACTCTATTTGATTATATACAGGCAGAGGTACCTGAAGAGCCTGTGTTTTCCTCCCATGTTCACAGACAGTTAGAGGAAATGTATCTCTATATGGCAAAAATGAGCAGAACAGCAGAGAACTGTGAAAAGTTCAGAAAAGGGAGTGTATTTGAACAGAGTTTCTCAAGCACTGCAGAATAAAACCTGTCCCATTTCCACTAAATTGGAATAAAGGAGGAAGATCATGAAGTAAGTGATACTCCTAATGTGCACTTCTCCTTAATTGTTGGGTGTTACAGAAAATACTACCTTCATCACCTTCAGTAGGGCACAGGGGTTCTGACTAGAGGTGGAATCCCAGGGAGATGACTGTCTTCCCTGCAGAGTCTCAGATGGAAGAGAAGCTTTGACAGGGTAGATCAGATGCAGGACAAAGACTTTCTGATCACAGCTGGTTTCAGTGGGCTTATTTTAATGGGAAAACTCTGAGCTGAGGGCAAGCTCCACTAATGACTCAAAGTTGTGTATTGCAATAAAGGAATTGTAGAGGTTTTTATTTTTAATACTTCTGAGATTTTCTGTTCCCTACTGACACCACCACTAAAATGTTAAAAGACCTGAAGGGATGAAGAACAGCCAACTTGTAGTGTTTGCTTTCCTGCTAAGCAGCCACTATCAGGGCAATTTTACCAATCAGTCAAAACCCAAAGAGAATTTTACTGCAACTTGTTAAAATGTGCCTGTGTTGCAAGAGAGGAAGAATCACCTGTAGAGAAGGCGCTGACTTGGCCCTCTGAAGCCTAAAGCTGAGTTTGAGACATCTTGAGTTGTTGGGGAAATTGCCTAATTCTTGTATGCCCCTTTAACGTGTGACTGATTCTTTCCCAGTGAGGCTGGACTGTTTCTGTTGCAAGCTGTTCCTGGCAGTGACAATATTCTATGTTCAAGGTCCTGCCACCACTGAATTGATCTTGTCTGGAGTCTTCTTGGTCCAACTGAAGGATGGCTATAAAAATCAAAACGTAGGATGTGGAAAGTACAAAACTAGTTGTATATATATAAACAGTTTCTGTCATCAGATTACTCTCCAGTACAGTGGATTGTGGGCCAAGGTTATTTGGTGATGTGCTAACTGACACTACCTCTGGGTTTCAGGCTGTTACTGCTTTTGAAGATTGTTGCTTGTCCTATGGCTGATGGATGAATGGTTTAGGCCTCAAAACTGTTCTAGCAGCACTTCTGAGACACTGGGATTATAACTATTAAATAGTTTAAAAAAAAAAAAGGAAAAAAAGATGCAACTTTCTCCCCATGCTGACTGAGAAAATATTCCAAACAGATAACAGTTTTGAGATAACCCAGATGTGTATATGTTTCCCTTAGAACTGGAGCCTTGCGTGTGTTTATGGTTGCAACAGCTGTAGGTGTGCACGTCCCCTCCAGCGTGGCCAACGTTATCCAGCAGAAGCAGCCGTTGTCTCCAGCAGCCTGTCTGGCACCCAGTGCACTGGCTGCTGCTGCAGCATCAGGGTAGGGAGTGACAGGTTTAATACTGTCTCTGCTCTGCTAAATGATGTTGCTGGAGCTGAAATAAAACTGCTGTGTCTGAAGCCAGTGGCTCTTCTGGCTGGGTGGAGGATGTTCCAGCCGTACCAATCACTGAGTAGTTTCCAGAAATATATCTGTGCTGCTTCTCCCAGAGCATTCTGAAAAATGCTGCAGGGAGACAGCAAAGGACACAGGTGGCCAGAGGCTCCGACACAGCCCTGGTCCTAAGGGGAAAGCTAGTCTAAACACGTGAAAGTCTGCCAGTGTGCATCTGTGTCTGAAGCAGACACTGAATTTTTCACGTCTCATGCCACTGAGCCAGAAGGGCTGCCCACTCACCTGGCTTACCATGAGCACTTGCGAGCCTTCAGGGCAACCCAAGTGCCAGCTTTTTGAAGGCTCATTTTCGGAAATTCATGATGACCTCACCTTTGCAGGTTGCCCAGTTATTCGTGTCTGTGGTATCTTCATTGCTCCTACCGTGTGGTGCTTATGGCCCAGCACAGCTGTCTGTGGTACTGTTACTCTGGCTGGATGAGTATGCATAGTGTCTGCTTCTTCCAGAGACAGTTTGGAAAACAAGCAAGACGAATATGTCCCATACTAACACATCATCAGTAACCAAGTATACAAAGGAAGAAGATGGTGGCCTTGATGGAAATTGTTTGAGTGAAGCCAAAGGTGCTTCTAAATTTCCACTTCCTCCTGCCAAGATATTCTTTGCCAAAAAAAAAAAGTTGCATTTTGAGCATAAACTCTGCCTTGCTTTAGGGTTGGAGAATCTGGGGGTGGGTGGAGTGTTGTTTGTTTTCTTTTTTTATTCTTCTTGCACTGATTTCCTGGATATTTCTGCTTGAAAGCTTTACTGGACAAAGACTGAATCTTTTTGTCTTGCCTGCCAAATAAAGCAGATCATGACAAGCAAAATATGTCATGTGTCGCATTTTGCAGACAAACCGGAAAAGAACTTGGATGCTTCACTTCCTCTGAACTTGCTGCCAGATCTCACGAGCTGTCATATTCAAACTATATGGCAAAAGCCTGCTTTGCAGTACCTCCATAGGAGCCTCACTGAACTATCTTCATTAAAGATTGGGCCATACTCTGAGCGGTAACCTGAATTGTACTGCCCTTGTTCACAAGGGTTGCGGTGGTTCTGTTGCATGAAGGGTCCCACAAAGATCGGAAGGATTATCTGGTGAGTAGAACTGTTTGTGTGACCAGGTGTGCAAGGCTCAGCAGTGAAATTAAATGCACTCTTTGTATGCAGTGTTTTATGTCCCAAGAAACATCATACTCAAATGCTGATTGTAACAGCAATCTGTCTTCTGCGACAAAAATGTTGGACAAGAAGTTGGACCAAAGACATCTTTTGGACCTAATTACTTACAACTTTCCTTCTTTTGAGACCATTGAGTCAGAAACTCTGTGCACCTGACAGCTGGATGTCCATTATGTGAGTACAGATTCTACTGCAGTGTCAGGAACTCTGCTCATTGCTTGTTTCCCAGAACAAGGCTGAAGAAGGCTGTTGGTGACGTTGAGGTGTGATCTAGCCCTGAAATCTGTGTTACAACGATGTCCTGGTCTATCAGCTGGGATAGAGCTAACTTTCTTACTAGCAGCTGGTATAGGGCTATGTTTTGGATATAAGTTGAGAATAATGTTGATAATATACTAACATTTTCAGTTGTTGCTAAGCATTCAAGGCCTTTTCTACTCCTCCTACCAACCTGCCACCAACTGGGCTGGGAGTGCACAAAACTTGGGAGGAGACGTGGCCAGGACAGCTGTTCCCAACTGACCAAAGGAATATTCCATACCATGTGACATCATGCTCAGCATATAAAGCTGAGGGAGAAGGAAGGAAGGGGAACACGTTTGGAGTTATGGCATTTGTCTTCCCAAGTAATTTATTATATGTGACGGAGCTCTGCTTTCCCAGAGATGGCTGCCTGCTGATGGGAAATGGTGAATGAATTCCTTGTTTTGCTTTGCTTGTGCGCGTGGCTTTTTCTTTACTTGTTAAACTGTCTTTATCTCAACCCATGAGTTTCTTCACTTTACTGTTCTGATTCTCTCCCCCAACCTGCTGTGGGAGAAGTGAGCAAGCAGCTGCATGGTGTTAGGTTGCTGGCTGGGGTTAAACCATGGCACACAGTTTGTACTGGGATATTGAAAAGAAGTACCTAGAAAAGAGCCTGCTTTAATTACAATGAGCCATAAATTCTTTGTCATGAGGCATGGCCATGCTGTCAGTTGGGTCACCACAACGTCTAAGCCTGCTCTCTCAGAGAGGCTCACTCACTGTCTTCATAGGGCAGAGGGGTCTTGTCCTGGGGTCTAGACCACTCTGGAAGCCTGAGTGTATTTTACCTCAGCCAGATTTGCTTTTGTCTGTGGCTGAGCAGAGATGTGGCCTGGGGAGCCCCATCTGCTAGCAAGTATACTCAGCTCAGCACTTGCTACACAGAGGCCATGGTAGAGCTGGGCCACTACCCATTGAGGTGGGCAAAAGGCAGGCATGTCTAAGCCTCTCTGAGCTCAAATATGTTCCTCAGACTGCTCCTCATCCCAGAGCATACGCATGGCATCTTCCACATTTGCAGAGGGCATGTTGTACCTGCCTCCCCCACTCAGTACAGAACTGAGGAGTTTGAGTTTTGAGGCCACTGGAATTTTGAGTATGAGGCTGGCTTCTCAGAGGCTACATCTTTTCTTAGCTCTGTCTCAAAGCTTTGTGCAAATTCTCTAAGTAAAATTTCCTGAGGAAAATAACCAGAGATCAGAAGAGGTGGTGAAAGGGAGTGGGTAGGAAAGAAAGTTGCTCCCCTCTAAACAGTCTATTTTAATTATATGTTGTGAAATAGGGGGCTTTAAGTATGCCAGCCAAGTATTCTCAGAAGAATAGAATTATCTGCATGTTTTATATTCAATAAGAATGGGGTTTTTTTCACCTTTCTGTAGGGAATTAAGCTGCTGCTTCATAAGGCAGATCTGCAGTGGTGTGTGTGTCTATGTCCCAAATTCTTATTAGAGGGGGAGGAGTTATGTAACTGGCAGGAGGAGATCAAAATTCCCACTATGCTGGCCTCACTCTGTAGAAACAGTATCAGGGGACTAGATATGCCAAAGTAGGCTTAAATAAATAGTGCAGAGGGAATGGACCTGAATGACATATGGAAGGGTTACAGGAAAGAAGACAGCAGTTTCAGTTGTTATTTAAGAGTTTAAAGGGGCAACGGCAGATTAGGGGTGAAACCAATTTTCATTTCTGTTAGAAACAGCTGATTATTTTCACTGAGAAGTTTTCTGTTTTACTTTTATTTTTCAATCTAATCTTAGCTGTCTTTTGTAAATTCTGGCAGTCTATGTAGGATCAGAGCCTGTTCCCACTGAAACCAGCATAAAGGCTTCCACAGGGTTGGCAAGTTTCCAGGGTCTAGTCAACTTCACAAATTTTGTATCAAGCAGATACACTTTTACAACAACTGTTCCTAATTCTTTCAAGTTTTTTTCTTTGAAAAGATAAAATTTGTTAAGAAAAGAAACCCCCTTAAAATTTGCAAACAGATAGCACTTGGATGGCTACTAGCCTCCTAAGTGACAAGTATAAAGGGACAAAGAGTGCAGCATTTGATTTCTCGAGTGCTAAGAAACTAGCTAAGAACAACAAATATTGTCCCTGTTTGGTTTGAAATGCAGCCATGCACATGCTGGTGCTCCTGCATATAGCCTTTGCAGTTCTGCAATGCCTTCCCACCGCATTTGCAGCCTTTTTACAGGCAATGTGTATGTGTGTGCACTCACACATGTATATACATATATGTATTTGCAGTAGAGCTTCCCATAGGGCTTCACACTGCTCACCTTCCCACCCCTTCTGATGTGATTATAGATGGGCTGCAGCTTTTTTCTAAGAAAACATGTTTGGTTTTTCTAGCCACTTAGAGAGCCACTTCTTCTGTTATGTCTGGAAAACAGAAGAGAAAAAATATAGCATTGTCTTGTATTATGGTTCACATATTGTCACTTATTCACATGCACACTACTTCCTTGCTTGCTCAGAACTTGGTCTAACAGAGCTATGTTTTCATTGCTCAGCTGACCCCCCCTCTACCTTTCTCCCTTAAGCCTAATAAAAGCTAGCTATTTCACAGAGCTGGGGCACACCCAGAGAGGAGGTCTGATGGATAAATGTAGTTGGTAAGAAGCCATACTAACCTGAAAGAATTCCAAGTTAAACAGAGACCCTTCAACAAACTTCCATTGGACTCTGGAGAGGTTTGAGGGGGAACTGTGAAGGGCAAAAGTCCTCTCTCAGCATTCAATAGGAGCAGAAGGTCTATAAACCCTGGAGGACCACTGACAGTTCTTGCTCTCTGCCTCCCCTCTCTGGTCTGAAAATCAAGGGCCCAGTCTGTTCAGAGCCTCATCACTGCAAAAGGCGTTCTTCCCTGACAGCCTCAGCTGGCTTTGGAACGGAAAGATCTACTGGGAAGTCCCTAGTGCACCCCAGTGGTGTTACATTATTGCATACTGATCCAGATTTCTTAATGTCCCCTCCAAAAATGAGAAAATGCCCACCTTCATTAAATGTAAATATTTTCAGAGAGACAGAAAGAGACACCAAAGGATGGGAGGCAGTAGGAGAGAGAATGTTGCTCACCTTTCCATTTGGCATTGGGATAGCTGAGTCTCACTGAACTCTTCCGAGTCCTGCCCCTCTGCTTGGTAATGAAAAACAGGGCTGGCTTAGCTATAGCAGTGCTGCAGCTGGGAACTGCTCATTGCAAACAGCCTGTTCCGTAATGGTGTTGCAGAAAAGCTCCACCTTTTTTTCCTTCCCTTCTCTCTGCACGGTCTTGCAGTCTGCTGCTAGGAGGCCTTGTGCATTCTGCTTTGTGTTTGGCCTCCTGCTCTTGGCCCTTGGCTTTTCCATCAGCTGTTTTCAAACAACCTTTCACGCCAGTCTAATAAACGCTAAATTTTAGAGAAGGAATGATCCCAGATGCTTTTTCTGACTTGTGCTGTAATACATTTTTCATAAGCAGAAGTTTTGTTCTTAGTCTTCCAAAAGTGGTATAGCACTTGGAAAAGCAGCCATGCCTGGGCCTCCCTTACCTGCTGTTTCTCATTTTTGTGAGATGAATTATTAGTAACATTACATGACAAGGTCTTTAATCACAATCTGAAGCTTAATGGCAAGGATTTATGCTCTGCATTCTCCTCCAACCTTAGCAGAAATACTTGATTCTTGTGTATGTTTTGCTATGCTATTGCCTGGTCATTATTGGCTTCATAATAAAGAATCACATGGCTGGAGATAAAGCTGAGCTGTGGTATTGGCAATGCCTCACTGTGGAGTTGTGCAGGGGAATCCTCATTACAAAGCTCTGTTTGATGATGTAAATACACACAAAAGTCACTTTAGGAGACATTCCTGTTTTCTTTTTATCCTCCTGAAAAGAGACAAATTATGAGGAATTTGCACAGGAAGTGGTTTTCAGCACAATAAATATTCAAATGCTCCCAAGTAAGAGGAAACTGGCATTTGGCTGAGGGGTTGCACGTGGCAGGGAGAGAGCCCTGCAGTGTCCTGGGCTGCTGGTATGAGAGCAGGAGGACTCAGCGCTGCAAAGCTTTCAGTTCAACTGGGTAAGTGAGCCCTGTTGGCAAATGTGCGCTGACATGGCAGAGCTACCTGTGCTGTGTGGCATGCAGCTTGGGGAGCCACTCATTGGGCCAAGCTGATGAAGCCCATTTAATTATGATATCAAGACTTGAGTCTGTTGCCAGCTGAACACATTCAGTTCCTGATAGTGAATGTAAGTATAAACACCCTGCACAAATGGCCAATGACTCTCTTACGTATTTCCTGGACATTTCTTACCAGAAGGGAAAAACCAGAGACTCTCATATTGCCTTCCTCAAGCGAATTTGTCCATCTTTGGTCTGCTCATTTAGAAATGTGATATTCAAGATCAGTTGTCCCTATGTAGGTCTGTATATGCCACTTCTATAACTCTTTTCTCTGCACATTTTAAATTCAAGAAGTAGGAACAGCAGCTTTTTCTCCTTACATCCACTGCCCAACAACAGATTGAAAAACACACATACACACACTTACAATCCAGTGCTTCATCTCAGTCTCTCTAACATCAACAGAGAAAGGTTTTCTGTGAAACAGAACAACAGTTTAATTACTCAAACTCTGTTACTTCTGTTATTTAGCTCTGCCCACCTTATCATAGATTATAAAAGAATTAAAGCCCCTGGCAGTGGTCCCTCCCAGGCCTGGCCTGCCATTTCATTGTAAATTTGGCTGCTAAATGTGGTAGGAGAGCAAGGAAGTGTTTAGTTCAAATATGCAGGGCAACAATTAGACAAGTGGTGTTGCTGACCAGTATTTTAAACCATAACCAAGAAATATTAACCAATATGGTTAAACATCATATTGGTTAATACTTCTTGGTTATGTCTGTAGGATGTGATGGAGGTGTCTGGACTACCTCTGAGGTGAGCAGCTCGAGCACTAGTAGCTGTAGCAGGAGGCTGATCCTACCAAGTCACTGCTCTCCTTTTGACACCTTATCTAGCTCATAGAGAGCTAATCTGACCTCTTCTCCGTAGCACTACCCTGTCTCTGTAGGCACACAACATTTCTTTCTGCTTGCCCATTTGTCTCCATCCATCTGTTGTCTCTTATTTTACACTGAAATTGCAAGTGCTTTCATGCAGGAATGGTCTTCATTTCTGTTTATGCCTTAGTAAACACAAGGGGATTGTAGACCCAGGGATACTACTGCAATAGCCATAAGTGTTCTTACTGGAGGCCACAGTTAAACTAAAGGTTTTAAATGTGTTTGTTGTTATGCGATTGCTTTACCAAAAATCCATGGTACCTTTCACATACTCCAGTGGCTTTGCTTCTAAGGTCTATATGAGCACAAGTTCTAACTTGCTAGTACATTGTTTGAAACTGGCCACCAGAGACCCCCTTGCGTGGATTCCAAGAGAATGCATTGCTCGCTGTCTTGAAATGTGAAGCCATGATGGGAAGGTATGATGGAAGACTTGTTTTAGTATTGTGCATGTTTCTGGTAAGGAATGATGGGGTTTTGCCTCGTTTAACCACAGGCTAAAGTGGAGTTCATCCCCATCAGAACTTGGTAAACCTTGGTGGTAGTCTTCTTTGTTGTTCCCTTTGAATGCAGTGGTGGCATAACACTATGAAGGTTAAACTCCTTTGTACAGCAGCTTTTACTCCCCATCAGTAAAAATGTGTAGAGCCACAACCAAGCAGAGCATACTATTTTCATGTTCTGTGAAAGGAAAAAATTTCCACAGCAATGAAAAGCACATCCAGTCAGTATTTCATAAGGAATATACAATAGTGTTAGCTATTGTGCTAGCCGACGCAGTAACGATAACATGGAGGAATGGGTTACAGTCAACAGAAATATATTCATAAATTGCTTTTTCGATGGTTGCACACACACAACATCCATTGGATGCCAGTAACTGCTGAACATCTAACTTCTACCTGTGCCCAAGATATCAGATTTTCTGTAACAACTAGCTCCGAGCACTTTGGAGAAGGCAATTTGAATCTTACCAGGTCACGGGACTATTTGTGTTGTTCATTCCTGTCAGAGAAAAGCATGAGGCCAAGATCTGACAAGAATGATGATCTCATCCATTGGATACTAAAGCTGAATATTCCAATTTTGGAAAAAAAAAAAAAAAAGACACAATTTTATAGCTGTGTAGGATGTAACAGGTACTTTTTTGTCTCTTACCTGAACTCATGCACCTAAGGATTATATTTATGCTATTGACTCCTTTTTCTCAACTGAACTTACAGCAACTGTGCTGCGACCTTATGGCTTGATCCAAGATCAGCACAAAGAGAAAAAATATTTTTAGAAAACTTTTCTTTTTATTTTAATGTCTGGGAATTTTTTCACAGAATTTGCAATAATTTAGTAGCATTCTTATAACTAGCATGTTCTACTTAGCTTTGTGGAGACATGTAATAAAAAGACAAAATTACAGTCTTAGGAAAAAGGAAACAGAGGCTCTCAAGTACACAAGAAAGCTGGGGAACTTCTGTTTCTTCCCCATTATGTCAGCTAGTTTAATAAGAGACAACATCTCTTGTCTTGGATATAATCACTGCAATTTTACAGAAGAAATGTTCCTGTAGGATGTCTTGGAACATCCTTGTATTTCTTTCCAGCACGAGAATTTCCTATTCCTTCATTTATATGCAGTATTCTTGGAAAGGAAGAAGCCTCTCCTTCATTTACAAAATAATCATTAATAAAGTGTCTGAGCAATAGGGTGGGTTTTTTTGTTTGTTCTGTCTTTGTTTTGTTTTGTTTTATAAAAAAGGCCCAATGAATAATTTGATGTCTAGTCAAACAGCGAATCCCAAAGGGTCTCTCTTGCCAGGTATGCATTATTCTAATCTTACTTTGCTGTCACACCAAAGGATCAGTTGGGCTTGTAAATGTACACAAAATGTACATCAAATATATCTCAAATATCTCTTACAATATATAACTCTTTCTCATTACCCGTCAGCCAGGATCAGCACAGTATAATAAGCCGTTTCATTACTTTCATTTTTCTCTTCTGTTTCAGGGTCCTCTTTTTAAGCCTTTTTTGGTTTTGCTGTAATGTGAGGCTAATTCTATTGTAAGTCAAAATGTTGACAGGTTTGTGTTTCCTCTGTTGGTTTAGAATTAGTGGGTGAATAGCATGTCTCTGTGCCACATTTAGCTTTGTGCTTTGCTGGAACAGACTGTTCCAACACGTCATTTGTTTTCTCCTAGGCCTCACCTTTCTGCCCATATGAAATGCAAGCTGCTTGCTATTTCTTATCTTGCTCCTCAGTAATGAGCTAATTCTTTTCCTACACTGTCTCCCTTCTACTGTCATGTCTTTTCTACATTGTGGTGATCCTTCAGGCAGGAAATGGCTCTCTTCAAGTCAAGAGCTGTGCTTGATTACTGCTCTGTGTTTAGAATAACTATGGTGCTCTAGTGGCCTGGGGTGTCTGGAGGAGACCATGGAAGGAGATGGTCATGGTTCCCAAGGAACTGAGAGGCATTGGATCTACATGCTACGTTCCAATGACAAACTACAGAAGGAGACTCTAGACATTTCCTAATGTCTCTGTTTTCCTGTTAGCAGGAGCTACAGTTGCCATGGATATGTGTTGTGATCTTTAATGGAAGGGGAAGTGGATGAGAAGGTATGGTGCAGTCTGTGCATTAGACAGCAGTCATTTCAGACTGTTGAAGTCAGTTAGACCCAAACCCAGCAATGTGAAGTCCAGACTTGTCTACTAAATGGACAGAAAGAATCTGGACAAACAGCAAAGAAGGACTGGCTGAACAGGATTTGCCAGTGCCAGCCATCAGTGAACGCAGCTCATGAATTGGGAGCCAGTGGCCCTGCTGCTCAGCAGCAACATGCAAAGCTGCTTTTGTGACGATTCTGTGCTGGGACCAAACCAGAACACTTTGAATCACACCCAGTGTGTGCTGCTACTGAAACAGAGAGCACGTAAAAAAACAGAGGGCGTAAAAAGAAACAGCACATTTGAATTTCCTCTGTTCAGAGGGACAAGGACCATCGTAAAACTATTGGGTGGAATAAGAAAAGTGCATGTGCACTTTCCAAACCATCTCCAGATTTCAGTGCTGATGTAGGAAGTAGGTTTGGACTAAAAAATACCCAGAAATTCAGTTTTTGGCTGGCAAAAGGCAGCCAGCTGAGGGACAACATAAGGTAGTTCGCGGTCTTGAAGAAGTGCCTGCGGATTGACTGAGAGGAGGTTTGTGCAGCTACCTAGATCATCAGAGATGTATACATTACTAGAGTTTTCCCAGTAGCACTAAACTTTTCAGTGCTTACTTTTCTTTTGTAGCCATGTTTATGGTTGATTTTCTTAGAAAAAAAAATATATTCTTTGATGAGTTAGACCTGCATATCTTTAGATAAGTTTTCAGGCATTGAACAAGTGCTTGAGTAAATAGCTGTGATTCTTTTCCTAACAGGTGTATTGATGTGTGAACAGTTTAAGAGTGTTTTTTGTTTTTCTCCACATAGTACGTTCACATTTCTTTGTCTAATTTGTTATCCAAGCACCTGCCTTACCTATTCTCTTTCTTCTCTGAATTGGGAACACATCTCTGCAAGAAATACAGGCTTATAAAGAGGAAATTATTGATATAGGTGTTTCATGAGAATTAGAGATTATAACTTTTTAAGGTTTTCATCTTTCCAAGCATTAAATGAAGCATTTAGTTTCCACTTTTTTTTTTTTCTTCTGTGCAGAGCAAAATCTCCACAGGATTTCGTCATGTTTAGGCAGTAGTTGTCTTTTCTTTCAATGGTGCTTGATGTCCTGTGAGAAATTCTGGCTTTGGTAGAATCTGTGATGGGCTCCTGGACCTCAAAGGCAGTGGGGTTTACCCTTGTTGTGTTGGGATTTTTAGATATTAGCTTGATAAACAGGTTGTGTAATTCTCAGTTGCCCAATTACTTGCTACCACTTAAGGGTTCAGTTTTAAATGGCTCTGTTAGCTGCAGTTGTTTTTTTTTTCCTAAAGAAATGCAACTTCATGTCGCAACATTCTGCTTCTTCCATCTTTGGACCCCTGTGGATGAGCAGTGAGGTCTGGCATGAACATCCCATGGCAGCTGGTAGGTTCTTTTTAATAGATTGGCTCCAGCTTCCCAGTACAGCCTTTAAAGTTGGGGGTGCTTGATCTGGAAAGCCCACCCTTAGTGACTTGCTGAGATCCGTTTTTCAGTCAGTGGTTACCATTTCATTTCTGAGATACCCCAAGTGCCGATGATGCCTCCCTGCTTTGGAGGGTGTTGACTGTGAGCCCTGGCCACTGGTTTCTGATGAGCCTGGCAGATTTATGAGTTTTAATTTGGAATGGTGCCTGCTTTGGCACCAAGCTTTACAAAAGACAATTTTCCATTAGAGAAACAAGCTGTCCCTGGTACACTCTCCTGCATCTGTGCTCATGCTGATCTTTCTTTTTTCTCTTCCATTACCACAGATATTTGGCAGGTCCTTGAAACCTCTGGGCCCTTGCTCATCAACCTGTCCTGGAACACTGCTTCTTTTAGGGTTGTGGTGTTTGAGAAGGATGAGAGCACCCAGGGATCCTATAAACACTATGTGTCCCTGTGTCCCTGACCCTTCCCATCTCCTCAGTGTCTTCTTATGACCCCCTTTCTCCCCTCCATCCCAGTCATTCCTAAATCCTGCTTACTACTCCTTCTTGACATGTTCTAGCCACTACTGCAGGATCGTGAGACCCCACCTGGAGTACTGTGTCCAGCTCTGGAGTCCTCAACATAGAAAGGACATTGAACTGTTGGATTGGGTCCAGTGGAGGGCCACAAAGATGATTAGGGGGATGGAGCACCTCTCCTATGAAGACAAGCTGAGAGAGCTAGAGTTGTTTAGCCTGGAGAAGAGAAGGCTCCGGAGAGACCTTCTATCAGTCTTCCAGTATCTGAAGGGAGCCTACAGGAGAGCTGGAGAGGGACTCTTTGTCAGGAAGTGTAGTGATAGGACAAGGGGTAATGGTTTGAAATTGGAAGAGGGGAGATTTAGATTGGATATTAGGAAGAAATTCTTTCCTGTGAGGGTGGTGAGGCACTCGAACAGGTTGCCCAGAGAAGTTGTAGATGCCCCATCCCTGGAAGTGTTTAAGGCCAGGCTGGACGGGGCTTTGGGCAACCTGTTCTAGTGGGAGGTGTCCCTGCCCATGGCAGGGGGGGTTGGAATTCAATGATCTTTAAGATCCCTGCCAACTCTAAACATTCTATGATTCTACAATCACCTGGGTGCTCCAGTACCACATGTCCCTGTAACTGCTTTGGCCATGCAAACATGATGTAGAGGCTGGGCTTGTCCCACAATGGTGAGTGCAGCCACAACTGGATCTCCACCTCCAGCATCCCAGAGGCAAGGACCCTAGTGTCTGGGATGGCAGAGGACCCCGGCAACTGAGATACTATTGACCCATGGAAACTCCCAGGACTGAGGCATTTGTGGATGGCAGGGACCCCACCATCTGGGGCACTCCCCAGCCCCAGCAGACTCAATTATACAGCTCATTTTTGACTGTCTTTTTATAGAAAAACTGGATATTGCAAAGAAAAAAGGGATATTAGTAAATATAGAATAACATTTCTGTGTGCCACATACAGTTTATATTTAAATTGACTCATAGCATTTAGTAACAAGTTTTGCCAGCAAATGGACAAAATCTTTTGTGTGAAATAATTCAGTTCTAATAATTAAATATCTGTCAGATTTCCATCACATGAATAGTTATTAAATTAAGCAAGGATATATGCACTGCACTACTTGATATATAATGAGACTCTGATGAATATGTTAGCTGCTAATTTAACCACTGACAGCACAGTGTCTGTGTATGGAAAATAATGCTTTTGTGTTGAAACTTTCATTGCTGCTGGTATTTCCATGTGGTTATCATACAAGCATGGATCCAAAACAGGCCGTTTTCCTGGAGGCAGAAATAAAACTGAAAAACTTTTAGAGGCAGCTGGGCAGAGAGCCATGGGTCTGACTTTGTTAACAGAAAAAAGGGATTCTGGAGGGGAGCACAGTCTGTGACTTTTTATAGGAAAAACCAGTAAGGAGACCCACTGATCAGTCATACCCTAGCTTTGCCTCAACTCATTCTAACCATCTTATCTCCCATTTGCCATTACTAGTTTCAGGTGTTTGGGAGAGAATGGTCATTCCTTGCTGGGAAATGGATGACTGTCATGGTGCTGCTGGCTGGTCCTCCAACCCCAGAACACTGATGGCTTCTTAAAATTACTGCTGATTTCTCAGGAACAGATTGTATGGTTTTGTATGAGTGCTGCATCTGCTGAATGTTAAATAAATTTTGTATGTACCGGTGTCAGGAGACAGAAAGAATAAATAGTCCCTAAGCAGACAGAAGGCTATATTTAGGTCTAGGCTGAGTATGCCCTCTGCCTGCCAAATGCAAAAAACCAAACTAAAATGCCTCTTAATTTCCTGCTGGAAAGCATTGTATAACTTTTCCTTCGTTGCGTTCTGAAACGTTCAAATATGCCTACAGTGGAGTGTCAGGCAGCTACTCGCTCCTTTCTGTGTGACAGCGCCAAGAGCCTATGGTGTCACCTGCATGCTGTCCCAGTGAAGGCACCAACACGGGCCTTCAATGGCCCTGCCTGGCCTCCCCTGGGGCCTCACCTCACCCCGACTCAGGGCTCAGGCTCCCACTTCAGCTCCTGCCCCAGAGACGCCATAGGAAGCTGATCTGCTCTGCCACAGCTCTTCCCTGCCTAGCCATGGGCTCTGCCAAGCCCGGCCGGCCCCTAGGCCCAGCCCAGCCATCCTTTGGCGGTTCCCTGCACCAGGCCTGAACCTTAACCCCACCCATGGGGGTATGTCCAGGCCTGGCCTCGTCCTCTCCCCGTCCCCAGGGAGGTGCCTGGTGGCTGGGGCTGCCTGCAACTTTCCTGCTCCCTGGCTGGGGTGGTGGGACAGAGCGGGCTGCGAGGCCCTGCCCTGCTAGCCCCAGGGAGCCCCTGTTGCTGCTGAACTTTGTGGTGCCTGACATATGTAGTGTCCGATCTTTATAATACCACCACTGTAAGACTCCTTTCACCATTTCAGCAACTGTGAGAGATTAATCCACGAAAGTCTTCAGCTAAAGGGAATACAAAGGACTTCTATGATCCCTGCTTTATGATTTTTTTTGTCAAGAGCACAAGACTCCCTTTTAAAGAGGCACTGTGTCCTTGGTACAAGGCCTGGGGAGTTTGTCTGTCTTGCAGTGAAATATGGAGGTTCCTGAGCCAGTTTTAAATGAAGTGTACTGGATATCACAGAGGAATCCAGCCGTGGGAGTCAGCACAGGCTAAATTTACCCTGCTTCTCTGCACTGTGGCAATACTCTGGTTTAGAGGTTTGATAAATGGTCTGCAGGTCTGAAAGCTTCAGGAACGGCCTGGCATTAATCCCAGGTTCGAATAGGAAACAAAGAGTGCCAAGAGACACTGGAAAAAGAAAAAGAGCTGCTTGTCACCAACACTTGGAGGACTTTAGCCCTTCAAGAGGAGATTCTGAGCTCTTGACGAGAGCAGAATTTCATAAAACACTTTCCAGTTTTACAGTTGTAAAGCCAGGCTGGATTTTTTGTTCCCAGCACTTCTAAAGTTGCTGGAGAAAATTCAAATTATTAAGAGCCTCTTTTTTTCCCCCCTTTTGCCAAGACTGATTCTCATAAGTAATGCTGAGCCTGTGCACACTGCTCAATCAGGAATGAAACTGCATCTTATCATAAAATAGAGAACCACAGCATACGCCTTTGTGGGAAAGATGAAGAAATACGAGAGTAACTCTTATGTTCTTCTCAAGCTGTTTTAGAGTAATCTGTCATCCCTAATTTTTCCTTCTATATATTGCTTCTTTCCACGTACAGACTATGCATAGGTATCAGTGGAGAACCACCAGCACCAGGAGCCTAAAATGTTTTGGAACACTTTGTAGCATGAAAGCCAAGTTGCTCAGGTCCCACTTAATGCCCACACAAAGTAAGGCTTCACAACCTGCAGTTTCAGGAAAGGATAGTTCTATTTTACATGTTTCAGGACATGATAATGACTCAGTCGGTCATCTGTGTTTTGAATGCAGCAGATTCTGTTGTGTAGGTGCATATGTATATGGTGCATATATCAGCGAGAAAAAGCTAGAGTTGACTATCTACCTACTTTTACTTCATTTCTGTAAACTGGAGGTCTTCATAGTTGCTTAACCTGAAGCTAAGAATGCAGTAAATACTGGATGATGAGATTAGGATGTTTCTACACAGCACATTGGAGAAGTAGCAAAGAGTTTATGCATAACAAAATGCATATTTCTGGTATCCAGCAGAATGCAAGTCACCTAGCTGAACTGCAAATTTAAAACTGACTATGAATGACCGAGGGAATGATATAATTTCTGTAGCCAGACAGGTAAAAACCTCAAGTCTTTGATCTTGGTCTGTGGTAAAAATGCTGCTCTGATTAAATTGTTGCTTAAAGGGGTATAAATCAGGAATAGCTCATGTAAATATTACGTCTGTACTTTGTCTTCTGGTAAGTCTCATGGGCTCAATAGTGATGTGATCTAGTTTAAAGTGTCATTGAGGATTTATTAGATTGAATTTGTACTGGTTTTGGCTGGAGTAGAGTTAATTTTCTTCATAGTAGCTAAAATGGGGCTGTGTTTTGGATTTGTGCTGGAAACAGTGTCGATAACACAGGTGATGTTTTAGTTATTGCTGAATAGTGCTTACACAGCATCAAGGCCTTTTCTGCTTCTTACATCACCACACCAGTGAGTAGGCTGGGGAGGCAAAAAGTTGGGAGGAGACACAGCTGGGACAGCTGACTCCAGCTGACCAAAGGGATATTCCATACCATATGAAGTCATGCTCAGCATATAAAACTGAGGGAAGAAGGAGAAGGGGGACGTTCAGAGTTATGGCAATTTGTCTTCTCAAGTAACCATTATGTGTGATGGAGCTCTGCTTTCCTGGAGATGGCTGAACACCTGCCTGCGATGTGAAGTGGTGAATGAATTCCTTGTTTTGCTTTGCTTGTGTGCATGGCTTTTGCTTTACCTATTAAACTGTCTTTATCTCAACCCACAAGTTTTCTCACATTTAGTCTTCTGATTCTTTCTCTCATCCCACCTGGAGGGAGGGACTGAGTGAGTGGCTATATGGTGCTTAACTACTAGCTGGGGTTAAACCACGACAGAGTATTCTGGAGCACATCTCTATTTGAAAGGAGAATGTAAGTTAAAAGAAAGATCATTTACAAGGAAAAGCCAAGGCATGAAGACTCAACATGAGGGCATGGTTAGATGCATGGCAATGTTTAATCCTTACTGTTCCAAATCCTTCAGGCCAGGCTTGCAAGACTGGGAGCTTTTCTGTTCTTGCTCCTGGATGTATTGACTGCTTAGAGGACAGGGCTGTCCCAATCTTCTCATTTTGTGTTGGTTTAATAGGAACGGTGTAAAGGAAAAAAATTCAGCATATGTTAAAAGTATATGCCTGTAGGCTACATACATCATGCAGCTAGCAGGCTGCTGCCTTATAAATCTAAGTAACCAAGAAAATGAAACCAGAGCCTGCTGGTGCCCAGTAATAAGGCTAAGAGACAACCATTATGATCAGGCACATGGACAGCCAAGTGAATAACGCTGCCAGGAGGAATGTCTACAGTGCAGCAGTTGGGAAACACTGATTAAAAAGTCCTAAAGTGGCTGTTTGCCCCTGACAAGTTGTTTCTTCTGAAGCAGTCATCTTTTCAGGCTGATAGTTTCTAAATGTGCTTTCAGGCTTGTGCATTTTGGATGTGTTTAGCTGAAGCTGGTTTGTTCTTCCTATCTATATCTGTGATGCCTCCTATCATACCCATCATTTCAGCTTATCATCACCCTCCTGGGAATCCTCAGTTCCTCAACAGAACTGTCTGGAAACCTCCCTCATGCATCATTTCCTGAAGAATTCAATCAGCTCAGCAGGAAAGGCTGAAAGCCAAAAGCTACAAATAACCTAAGCTTTATTTTGGTAAAGGGAACACTAAATGTATCTGTTGCTTTTCTTCTTTTATCTTCCTTCTATTCTTTTTTTTCCTCCTCGTCCTCATTTTAGGTGAAAGGTGAGTATGAAATATGTCTCTGTCAGACATTGGAGGCTGTTGAAAATAGACATGTCTCTAGTAAGATGTTTTGAGTGTGTGTGATAAGGGTTTTTTATATTATAGTAAAGAATATATTTATGTCAAATTGCTGGCAATCTGATCAAAGCTATCACTTTGCAATCTTTTACTCTCCCATTTATTTTTTTTTTAATTTATTTTATTATGTGACTACATTATTGCTCAGAAGTTTTGCTTGTTATGTTAAGTAAACTCTTGGTGCAGTAGTACCAGCAATATAAAAATAAAGCAAGTTCTTATGCAAGGGTCAACAATGAATATATCATCTATTCATTTCATTTAGCTAGTGTTAGAGCATTACCACAGTAATATTTGATCATTGTGAGCAAAGTCATATCAATACTATTAAACATAAATTGGAAACCAGAACTTAATAACATTCCTGTTTCTGCAAAATTGTGTCTGCTTCAAAATAGCCTTAGGATTGTGGCTGCATCTCATTCAGCAGTCATATTCTTGAGGCATAATATTGCTGTGGGCTTCTGAGAGTTACTTTTTTGCACTTAAGAGTACTGGTATTAATTCTGCCTGAAGCCTGCTCAGCCCCTTGATACCAGAAGTGTCGGTGGTATACATTTTGTCATGTATATGGTCTTTTGAGGTCTTCAGGTAGCAGAAGTGTTACATCTACATGATATTCATAGCTGTTGACAGCCACAAGACATTTTCCTAATCAGAAGAGGCAAGTTCAGAATATGCTTGTTATTGCTCCTGTTGTTCTTTTTTAAACTTCCTTATGGTAATCATGCCAAATGTCACTATTTGAGGAAGGTGAAGGAGATGATGAAGTTAAATTCCGAGATTTCTCTATTATAAAGAGTGATTGCAAATGTTCTTCATGAAAAACAAATGTAAGGCCTGAGTTTCTTCTCCCTGGTTTTGCTTGAGTGGAAAAAAGCCCAATTCGTGGTGGCAGGCATAAAAGAAGGGCAAGAACCCCAGGGAAAATGTATACCAACACTTAAAAATTATATAGTTGGCAGTTAGTTCCTTCTTGAAGAGACTTCAGGATGGAAGTTAGTGACAATTATTAGTGCAAGCCACGCTTTCCCCTAGCAGCAACAAGATCCTGTTCTTCTTTATGTCTTTACTGACATCTGGGTTTGTCAAGTGTCTCTTCTGGAGTCTGAATGACACTACAGCAAACAACTACTAATATCTTCTGGTTTGTGCAAAAAGTTCTTCCTCTTCCACTCCTGAGGTTTCGGAGTGGAGCTTGTCTATACTAAGAGCACAGAGTTTTAAAGAATGTATATATGTTAGTGTGTATATCAGTACACACAGAGATATGTATACATGTATAAACACAAACTCATCTTTTTTTTTTTTTAATGTTCTTGTGGCTGTGAATGCTGATGATATAGGAATATGTAATATGACTTTATGAAAATAACTTATTAGTACACAGTACAATAGAGGCTCCCATTGTAACTCAGTTGTTATTTGCCAACTAACAAAATTAAATTTCCCAGACACTAATTGGAATTTGTGAGGTTTAACTGTATTTTGATTTTTGATTGTTTAAAAATTTTCCTGACTAATCTCTTCATTGTAAGTATCAGATGTTCTTCCTGGTCAGATTGTGTAACACAGCTAAATAGAAAGCAAATGAATCTGCACACTGATGCCGGTGATTCTAGACACCCTGTACATCATCTTCTCCTACTGTCTTGGAGCAAAGGTACCTGCAGTTCCAATGAAAAGTTATGTGACTTTCATTTACAGATGTATAAAAAAGGAGATGTAGTTATTAATGTGATTGGCTCAGTTTCATTTTGGGAGGTTTACAGTGTTGATCTCAGGAAAGTTTGTGCAATGTGATCATACTGAAATGCAACATTGGACAGAAGTGAGAAATATGCTAACTTGGAGATCCATCTGTCAGATGCTCTGAAAGCTTCTCTGCTAGATGTGCGTGCCACTGCTGGAAGCACAATATAGAAGAAATATTTGTGTCAAATATTTGCTGTCTTTAGTCAGCATTTCTTTGTAACTGCATCATGAGCTAGAACCTGCTCAGTTGCTGTGTTAGGTCATGAGTGGATTAACATTGCAGTAGTGAGTCCTTTGTTTTTTGAGGCCAAAACGTTACAATGCACTTAAGAGTTGCTCCTGGCTAAAGCTATATTAAGTATGCGAGAGAGAGTATGAATGAGATTTATAACAAAGGTCTTTTTTTCTGTCTAAATCACTGATGGATGGAGACTCTCATCATGCCTGCCCATGTGAACTTGGCAACATAGCAGCAATACCTGGGGTTCTTTGCAAGGTAAGGGCTTTGAAGTTCTTTCAGCTGTTCAATGCATGTGTTATGTCCATAGACAAGGAAGTAATTGTGTGCCTGACAGAATAATCTCAGTGTCAAGAGTTGTGATATATGATAGAAATGGAAGATGGGAATGATGGAAAATGGAGAGAGGCCCATAGAATAGTGACCACAAAGTCTCATGCAAGTATTCTGCATCATCTTCTGAAGGACAACACCCTTCACTGTCTTACAATTAAAATCTCCTGTGCTTGGTGGAAGCAGGAGGGATTAACTGATTACAGAGATTTTAGAAAAATAACTTGTGTTCCCTGTAAATCACTAGGCATGCCCTTAAAACCTTAATTGCTTTCGTCCATTAGCCATTACCACTGAGAAAGCTAGAATACCAACAATTCTTCCATATCCCCAGTGAGACTGAAGCTGGGCAGTTCCCCATGCATCTTGCTAATATTCAGGAGAGGTGCCCTCTCCCATAGTATGTTTTCCTGAATAATTGGTCTCAGCTGCCTGGTTTGACCTCTCAATGATTTAAAAGGCTTTATAATTTAATAACAGAAATTAATAAAATAAGCTTGATACCAATTTCAGCCTAGGGCTTTCTTTCCCTCACTGTGCACCAGCAGTGAAGATGATTGCTTTTCTAGCAGTAATATTCTTTCTAGGCATCTTTTCTAGGGAGTGATGTAGAGTTCATCACTATGCTCTGAATTCCTCTTATTTGTCTAGGGACTTTGGGTTTTGAGGGCGTTTTTTTGTTTTTCTTTTGTTTCGTGCAAGACCTTTGCTTTAGGCTAAAGCCATATAGAAAGAAAAGGGAAAATACAGGGATCTTATCTCTCAAAGTAATTTTACTTTATTAATTTTTGGTGCTGATGGAATCCCAAGCAAACTCACTATTTGGTGAATTGAGGGGAAGAAGGAAGAGATAAAGAAGCACCATCTGTCGGGTGGAAAGCCTTTCCAAAAAAGTTTAGACCAAACTTAAAGGAATAGTCAATTAGAAGAATTAGTCAACAAGAAGAAGAGTATTTCTCCTTAGGTGTAGTTCTTTGATCTTTCTGAGATGTCCCCTATGACAGGAGTTTGTGAGAAACTAGTCTGCCATCAATTATCAAGACTTGATCTGAGCAATGAAATGGAGAGAGCAAAGCTCTTATTATCTCTCCGGTCATCTTTCTTTCTCCTGTAACTCTTCTGGTCTGGCTGAGCTGGGGTCACCAATGAAACTTCTGTCCTTGACCTGGTGGTGGGCAACGGGTTCTATGTTGTCAACTGCATTGACTGTGACAATGGCATTAGAGAGAGTTACCCGAGTTGAAGCACGACAAGGGACTGTGTCAAGGAGGATCTTACTTTGAAATCATTAGGTAAATGAGATTCAAATCACACTGATAGCTCTGTAATTACCTAACTCTTCCTCTGACGTCTTCCTTAAAGAGAAATTACCTGAATTAGAATAAACAGTGTTTCCTTTGATCTGGAAGAACAATACGTAGACTTTTTTTTTTTTTTTCAGTGTAGTTATGAGCCATATCTGAGGACTAGAACACCAGTCCCATTGCCTGTATACACTGGGAAGTAAGTGGCTGCAACACACAAACAATACAATTTTTGTGCAGCTAATTCTCTGGTTGTTCCTTTTTTTTCTTGTAGTATTTAATGATAGGAAAGCATTTTTTTCTCTCAAGTATATGCTATAATGCTTGCAAGTTGTGAAATAGAGTGAAAATTCCAGTGGAATAGTACATTTGTGTGCATTTGGAACCTGCTGGGAATATGTACGTTTTCTGGATGTCGTTCTGCAGGTAAAAAACAGGGGGTTGATCCCGCTCTCTTTGTTCCCAATGTACTCCTGTATGACACAGAGTAACCCAGGTTCCCTGATCAGGAACCAGTTGCCGACCTCTGGTATAGACCTTCAGAGGAGCTCACTACTCTCTATTAGCAACAGTGATAAGTGTGGACACAAAGCTTGCTGCCAGTTCTGAGCAAGTTGACAGCTACATCAATGACAAACAAAATTTCAGAGTGTCATTACGGATACAAACCTTGCTTAGAAAACAATCTCAGCATACTGAGCTCACAAAATACTCAAGATTGAGACACTAGAAATAAGAGCAGGTATTTCAACACCTTCCGCTCACATTGCCAGGAAGGATTCAAGCTTTCTAGGGAATTCTCCAAATTGATCCAGATAGTGTCCACAGAGCTTGGCAAGTGGAGACAGAGAGTGGTGTTGGCAGCCAGGCAGAGAGCCAGCTAGCTGTTCACTTCCAGACTTTCACGCCTGTGCAGAGCATAGCATCTCCCTGTACCACTTCGTAAATTTGTGACATCACTGGCTGTTACCAGGGAAACACAGAAACTACACATTTGGATCTTGGCAGCTAGGTGGAAAGAGGAAATATCTTGCTCTTTTGGGAAAAAAAAAAAAAAAAAGCTGAAACAAATTGCAGAACAGCTTTGAATTGGAACCGATTTGGGGTAGGTTAATAATTCCAAACCAAACAATTATAGATGCTAAAGTTCCAGTGTGATCCCTATTATGTCACTCACAGAAAACAAACATAGGAGATCAAGTGCAAGACCTCTAGCTTCATACAACTTAAACATCCTTCAGACATAAGACCATTACTGTTGACTTACAACTTCAATTCTGACCAATTGATTTAAGAAGTTACTTTTAGAGATGTGATATCCTCTGACAAATGATTTTTCAGAAAGTGCTGATAATTGCTGCTTCTTGAGAAAGAGTTTGCTTGTGTTTCACAGGATAGTATGTAGTGTTGAGTTTTGATGCATTTGTGTGCAAATACCATTGCTGTTGTGATGAAATATGGGCTTTTTATAGCTTTAAAAAATGTAGTGGTTTTGTGAGAACTGATGTCTTTAGATAGGTATGTTATGGCTTTTAAGTGCTTGAGATTATTGAAGTTACGGAAATGATGTTTTTGTCTTTTGGTAACATTAGCTGATGTTTTCTTTGCTGCACATTTACATGAAAACACTACTTTTTAAATGGATTATTAATAAAGTATTGGGTGCTTGAGGTGCAGCTAATATGCGCTCTTGCACAGGCCAGTTTGATTTCATTCACATTGCACAAGATATATAGGTTTGGTATGTATTTGAGTTACCCACAAATGCATACATCTTTGCCACAAAGGCAGATGGAGCAGGCTTGGGTGAAGACTCAAGCTGAACTCGGGTCTGGAATTATAACAGCTACTTTGTCTCCTTTCATACCTGCAAGGCTGTGGGTTATATAAGGCTGTACTTCCACCTGGAGATCACATGTCAGAAAGGCAGAAGTTGTTATGCTCACCGTATGTGGGGGAGATCCAAGATAACCTGTGTTGAGTGCTAAAGACATGTGGACTCACCCTGCTTGGCTGTCTCCACTAAGGAGCAAAATTCCGTAGGAAAAGTCCCCATGTTGATAATCTGGTGTCAGATAAATTAATGATGGAGGTTCTTCTGTGGACATTGAGCAGCATTTCTAACACTGTTCCGTGACTGTATTGAACAGCACAGGAACATGTTCAATCTAATTTCTGTCCTCCTGTATCAAAAAACAGACAAGAACTGCTGGCCAAAAAATGTCTGTCTTTCCCCTGTTTTGTTGGTGGCTTTGAATCGTGGGATTCCTATGCCACGAGAGTAGTTTGTGTACAGTCTAGAGCTTGTTATCAGGAGCGTGGTTCAATGTTCCCTGTCGTGCCTTGTTTCAGTGGGATAATGACCAAGGAAACTGCTTAGCCATGGATGGATTGAAGGCATATGTCATGAGAAAACCATCCAGAGTCATCTGCCCACATGCTGTGTTGCTGGCTCACATTTCCAAAGCAGAGTTGCAGACAGAGGAGATCATGAGTGCTCCAAAGAACTTAGCTATCTATGCAAGTTCCCTTTTTTATCCTTTGTAGTCAGTCACTTTAAAAGGCTCCTTTTTTGGTCCTCTTCAGTTATACTGCTGGTTCCTCTTGCTTGCATGGCTGATCATAGCCCTGAGACTTATGACTGGGGCTGCAGCAGCTACTGGGGCTATTGTCATGTTTTTTCCTCTGGAATAGTGAAAATGTCATCCTTCCCCACTTTTCTTTTTTTAAGGGTATGAAAGATGCTTCCAAAGATGAAGGAATTTACTTCTTGGGAAAAGTCATGTACAGCCAGGATGAGTCTGCCATCCAGACTTCAGGCCAGACATACGCTCTGGAATTCCCATGGGGAGGAAAACATTTTGGTTTGTGTGGTAGATTCACAGTGTTTGCAATCTCTGCCATGATTTTAGAACTAGGTGCACTCCTGTGGCCCGTGTGCTCACCCCAAGTACACTCTGAATGTTGGCTTCTCTGGAACTACTCTTAAGTACCCTCAAGTACTGAAGCCCTGCGTGAGCCCCACATAGGCCTTTAGGAAAATAAATTAATACAACAAGCTTGCATTAATCAGACCAGTATATGGTATTTATTATTTCATATACACCGGCACTTACAATTGTAAATTTCTATTAGGCATCTTCACATTTGTGCTGATGATCTTCCTATATGTATGTGGTAAAGTGGAACAGAAGGGGCAGTTTATAAGGGCATACAGGTACAGAAAGACAAAGAGCCACTATATAATGCTCTCTTCAGCATAAAGATGCTGCCTCTTGGACTCAGAGAAAGGGGAATGAAGGGAACTCAGTGAAGAGTATCCTCAGACAATAAACTAATTGTCTTTTGCAGGTTTTCATTCTCCCTTTTTTCAGGATTAAAATGCAAAGAATTTTCTGTACCTAAACCTGAGAGTCATTCATACTATGCATTTATTGATTGAATTTAATTGGATAGGAACCTTGTCCCCTGCAAAACACAGTTGTGAAGAGCTATTTGTGTTCACAGTTGTGAACAGATCATTACATCTGGTAACTGCATTGATGTAAGCTGGTAACAGCAATGGATGCATTGCTTCTCTCACTTCCTTCTGGATTGTGCTGTGGTGGGACGATAAAGAAAGTTTCTGCTATGCAGATTGTGATTATGATAGATGAAAGCCCCTGTAAAGATGACACTTTCTGTTCTCTTTCTTGATCTTCTGGTGTATGTTGAATCTTGGTTGCTGACTAAAGTGGCAGCACAGATAATCAAGTTTTTAAAGCCCGTAATTTATAGATCTAAGAGCAACGCTAAGAGAAGCTGAAGTATATTCTCTTCTGACTAGTGTATCATTAATAGAACTGGTATCATATTTTCCCTGTAAAATAGCTAATTCTGCAGTAGGGCTGAGAAAGGGATCTGGGTTGAATTTCAGGCTCCACTGGGCTGATCATTAGGAAGGAAGTCTTCCTGCTGCCCTCATTAGGAAAAAAGGGACACTGTGTGAGACACACTTTTCAAAGCAGTGCCTCAACTGCAGCCCTATGTTGAGGGAATTGGGCGGTGTGCAGCTAGGGATAGGTAGTGGTGTCATTTAAAAAGGGGATGTGCTGGCTGTGAGCTGGCACGGGCCATTTTTGAGTTGCTGTGCTGCTCAAAAGGGACTTTGCCAAAAAAGGAGACGAATTCAGCACCTATTAGAACATATTTTGACTGTACTATACAAGCAATTTAGCTGTGTCTCTGTATATGAGTAATGGCAGTCTTTGAAATGAAAGAAGTAGGGTTGCTTTGCGTGCACTGAAGAATTTTTGCTATTGACTTCACTGGAGCCATGATTCTTTACTGGATTTATGTCCTGAAAGGCCTTGAAAGGGCTACTGCAAATTTATAAATCATAATCACAGTCCCCAGTTGATATGACAACCAGCACCACTCCTGCTTAGGATCCAGCCCTGCAAACCTGTAACTGTCTGTCTACACTACATTCACTACTCACTCATGAGATTCCTTTGTCCCTTTCTTCTTTTACTGCAACTTTTGTTAACTATAAAGAGCTTTTTTTTTTTTTTTTTTTTTTCCAAAAAAAAGCGTTTGAAGGCAAATTATACTCCTGGGTACTTATTGTTTCAATGTTTGGGCTTCAAACACTCTGGGAGATGGTGATTTGTTTAATAGCTACATTCCTTGCTGGAATGTTTTGAAATTGTGTAAACATTCCTACTAGTTTTATGGGTTTCTAAACTGTTTCTTTATGAGCATACAAATTTAAGTTGACAGCGTACTTTCCAAACTTCCATTAAACAGGGTCAACTTGCTATTGATAGAAGAATATCTCTGAAATAGCTTTATGATGTCTTGCAATGGAAGACCTTTCATTAACTCTGATAAGAAAAACAACCTACCATATACCAAGTCTTTTATCAGTTCATACTGTGCCCTAATGTCTGTGGGACTCCTGCTGGTGGAAAGGGGAAGAGAGTGAAAAAGTCCAAGGATAATTTAACAGAGAAAGGAATGTATTTTCACTGTACATTGCGTTTGCCAGTTACTGTTATCATGCAGCCATTGAAGGTCTCAGTGCTTTGAACCTTCTAACTTATAGATTGCAATATGTTGGTGCTTTCCTTACATGTTTTTCCTCTCTTCAAGCGTGTCAGTGCTGCATTAAAAGATCAGTAGAGAAAACTCCTGCAACTACACTGTCTGATTTCAGTCTTCCTTAATCTGGTGTCAGGCAAGCTCCTACAATCCAGATGATTAAAAGGGACAGAGATGCATTTTGGGGCCCTTTCAAAAATTATCTTCCCTGCCTGCCCCTCCATTCTCCCACCCTGAAAATGAAACATAAAGCAAACGTTCTCTACTTCTATCTGTGGAGCCAAATTCCATGTGTTCTGGCTGATTTTCACTGTCAGAAACATTAGTCCAAAATAATTAGAGCTTGTAAATGACACTATGTCACTGTAACAATAACAGCTAACTTGGCCTTTTGCAAAGTATGTATTTTCTCAAGAAGTTTCAACCTAATAGGCAAAACACCGGTTATGATGACCTTGGGAAAATATAGCCCAAAGAAAGTAGTGGATGTTTGTGCCTATTTTGAAATCTTCCAACTGGAGCAGTTTCCCAATGAGGAACATTGTACTTGTGTTACACCCACACCCTGTGATGGGGTTCTCTCACTTGCCCTGTCTTCAGCCTTGGTCCAGAAGGCTCTAAAGATACCAGGGGCAGCTTCAGTTCCCACTGCTGAGGAGTTCCCCAGGGAAGGAAAATGTGCTGTGCATAAAAAAATTGCTGTAACCATTCCCTGATAGTCAGAGTTGGGGTGGGTACCAGTATGTGCCGTGTATACTTGTTTCCTCTATTCTCAGCAACATGACTGAACCTTGGAAACAGTTTCTTAGTGGAATCATCGGGAGACTTGATAAGCTGCTGAATTCATCCTTGTTTAGGTTGCCTCAAATTATCACTGAATTTTATTATTTTTGCACATACATGCACACACATACACACTATTTAAATCCATATAGATTAGAGTTTTCATGCTGAAAATGCAGTTACACACTTCCCAGGCTCTGAAGTTGGTTGAGCACCAATGAAGGAAATTCATTTGGTAACTGAGATGGGAAAGATATTGACAATGCAGTTTCTAATGTCTTCTTGTAGATATTCCCATTGAACCATGCAAAGAACTCTTCCCAACTATATTATGAAAGAAACAGGAGAATATAATTTTGTTTTAGAAAAAGTATTTTAAAATTAAAACCTTTGAAATCTTAATTAAATGTACCGTGCGGAAAATGTGTGGTTTACTTGCAGCTAGTGACTTGAGGTTTATGCATTATTGCCACATCCTTGAAAGACTAAAGCTTTAGTGTAGAAAACAGGAACACTTGTTTTGTGCATTTTTTTAATGTTTCAGCATTGAGATAATATATACTTAAAATTCCACATATATACAAAAAAGGAGGGGTTTGGATTGCAAGTGATGAAGCTGATTGGTTTAAAACTAGCAGTCCTTTTAATAGAATTTTTTCAATCACTTTCTTGAAAATTCCTGAATTTTCAAGGATTGCAAGGGATGAACAAGATGGCATCTTGTTAAATCTACATTTTGATTGGAATCCCAAAACGTATGGTTGAGGTGTGCTCATTTCAGCATCACTCATGCTGGATGCTGCCTTTCTGTTCTGCAGAACCTATGCTCGCCTTGCTACTGGATTCTGCAAGAGGCATACCATAATGTCTCAGCAGAGCTTTGATTCATCATAATATGCATCTTTCCTCTTATTTGTAACTGTAGCACACCTATTTGTTGACTAATTTTTATCTGTTCATTTTTGCCCTGCATACCCTAAAGTGTTCATTCTGAGGAGGAAGCCCCCCTGTACTTCCACTGGTCACTTGCACATTCTTAGTAGCACGTTTTCCCCGTGTGACTTTACGCGTTAACCCCACGTTAAAAGGGGAAAAGGCCCTTCCAAAACCAGCTCTCGGTTCTGCCAGGGGGATGTCGGAGGCAGCCGGCTCCGGTGCGGTGCGGGCGCGGCCACTTGCCTCGCCTGCCCTCTGGCGGCGGAGGCGGGGGGGGGCGGCGGCGCCCGCCCGCCGCCGCCGC